>JBBMJZ010014994.1:0-11104 GCA_037833815.1 Zingiber zerumbet | reverse complement strand
TATATATACAGGTTTGATTAAGCCTCTCTAAATTATCTTATTTATAGTGAGGAGTGGATTGAAGTTATTAATCTAAGTTTAATTATTAACCTAAGTTTTCTGCATCCCACCTTCGTGCCTGTGGGTGCCCCCATTGCGACCCCGAGGAGGTTTTTGTAGGATTGTGGCACCTGTGTGACTGCACACTAACCCCACGGGGTCGCCGAGGCCCCTGCGACCTCCGTGAGTCACGGCGGGGATGTCCATTGGCATGCGGTGCCAATGTCGGGCGGCGGTGATGCCCATTGGCACGCGGTGCCAATGTCGGGCGGTGGATGGAATGACAAATTTCGCAAATTTTAAACCATGTTCACTACCTCAATAGAAATTTGAATCATGCCTTCTATTCTTCCAGATCACATTGGCTTGTTGGAACAAAACCAAAGGCAGAGTAGAATTTTTACGTTTTTGGCCTGTTTCTACCTGATTCAGCTTGTCTAAGTCAGCCATCCAATTCATCTGTACGCCTTTCTCCAATTCTCTGCCTGTATCTGTCTAAATATTTGGATTTACACTTGAATCTTGTAGTAATTGCACCGAGTACTCACTCCACCTTTCATAGTAGCACTTCTAAAATGTTGCAGTACACGTGACACAAGTTTCAATTTCCCTTTTCACCTTTGCCACATTTTCTTTAGAGGTTACTTAAAGCATAGTTCTCTGAGCCTCTCTCTCTCTCTCTGTATATATCTTATTGGACCAAAAGGAATATCTGCCATGTGCTGATCTAAATTGGTTTCTTATCTTTTGCCTCAATTTGCTGAAGGTTTTGGCCATAGATGTTAAATGGGTAGATATTGTCTGAGATAGAATTGACTAGAATCAATCTGTCTTTGAGATAAGTAGTTGATCTAGTTTAGTTCTGATAGATCCAACTGAAAACTATTGTATGTCTGGTTGATTGTCTTTTTTTCTATTGTTTTCTTCTATATCTCCTGTTAACTTATTTCTCAGAGAATAGAGCACATGTAGATCGTGTAGGTCTTATTTACAGGAATAAGACAACCCTAGAAACTAGGCTGGATTGCTATATAGGTGCTATAGCTATCAGACAATTTGATCTTCACTTGATGACTTTTGGATTCTATGTTTAGGTCTTTGAACCATTTGGACAAGTTGAGCTAGTTCAATTGCCCCTTGATCCGCTTACTGGGCTTTGCAAAGGCTATGGTTTTATACAGGTGAATATTGTATTAAGATTTTCTTGGCTGATTGCTATGGCTATAACTAAAATCTGTTCATATTTATTTTTAGTTTGCTCGTCTTGAAGATGCAAGAGCTGCACAGAGTTTAAATGGGCAATTAGAAATTGCTGGCAGGACAATAAAGGTTCTTATTTTTTTTCAGTTTCTTATATATTCATGACTTGGAGTTAATGATGTGATTCACAATTTTGTTTGTTATTTGTCAATTTTCACCCAGGTTTCAGCTGTGACGGATCAAACTGGAGTTCAAGATACTGGGACAAATGCTGCTGATCTTGATGATGATGAAGGCGGAGGCTTGGTTTGCATCTGCTTCTTTATTATTGCATTTTATAATTTCTTGCAGTAACATGTGATAAGTTATTATTGGGCATGCTACTTTTACCGGAAATAAGTGTGTTGCCATCTTTCTAGTGTTTTGATATGCCATATTTTGTTGCAGATTGTGCTAAGCAGCATGATCCTTGTTATTTTTTCTGCTTGAAGTTTATCCTACTAGCATCACTGTTGTAATTTTTGGTGCTAGGGAGCTCCATGCTCAGTTCCAAATGGACAAGTATGGTGATCCATGGCGTGCTTATTTCTCAGGTAGCTAATATTTTTGGTATTGGTTAGGCTCCATCCCATTTCAACATAAAATGAAACGACATTTATACCTGAGTCATATGGGCACATAGACAAGTGCTGTGTTATATGGGCACATAAACAAGTGCTGTGCTTATATCGAGGGGTTCCTCCTCCAAAGGTGCTACCCTTTTCGGGATGGATTGTGTTCTGCCCTGACTTCAACAGCAATATTTGGATAGGTGGCTTTTTCGTTGAGATTCTAGTTTCAATAATTTCTATCTACTGTTGAATGAGGCAATTAGAAGAACCATATAAAATAGCAGAATTGAAAATAAGATTGATTTTTATATTTTCCCATGGCAAACCTACAATTTGCCTCTTGTCAAAAGACACGAAAGATAGTATGGCTGCAACAAGTTTTTGTAGTTTCATATGTAGTTGTGCATATGGATGCATATTTCTATAATTTTCAATTTGTTCACTTAGATTAATATTAATGTGTGAGGTTAATAGAAAAACATATTATTTTCCATTAGCAATTAGGTGTAGCTCAAATAGACATGGTTAAAAATAAGTTGAAATTATTGTATATGTTTAAAGGTGGCCATTACTTATAATAATTGAATGATTTATGATCAATTGGAGTGGACATGACTCCAAAGAAAATTTTAGTTGATGCAATGTATGACTAAATTGATTTAAATTTTATAATGATATATCAAGCTAAATGGTGGAATATTCATTTATTCGAACCCAAATGGTTGGGACATTCAAGGCTTTTGATAAAGAGTCTGATGGTGTTCAAATAGTCCAATCTAATTGTTAGTTTTTACTAGCTTAATCATTTTAGGATTTAAAAATGCAATCATACTTGCATTTCCTGGATTTCATTAAGTCAATTCATCTTTTTATCTAAGAAGCTACTGTTGATCCTCTTCACAGGGAGAGGAACTTTCTATTTTCTTGGATAATCAGGAGTGTAGTGCTGCAATAGGAAATTTGTATTTCTTGATGGATGAAATAACTCAAACTAAGTTTATGAGTGCCATGACATTGTGTCAACTGATTGGAATTTCATGGTTAAAACAGCTTGGTTGAATTTTTTGACTGACTTTTTCTGACATTTGTACATAGAATACAAGTTCATTATCAAACAAAATTTGAGGTTTATAACGCAAATTCTCATGGAATTTATGCATCAACCAGATTCAATCTTTCTATGGAGATTAACTCAGCAAATCCATGATTTCTTGAGCTTTGATACCTTAGACCCATGAATTGTCCTCTCTATTTTCTACCTTCTCTTTTACTTATTTATTTATTGACTAGAATTTTTTTGTATGAACTTGATTTATATTGCCCTTTGAATATAATAGTTGGTTTGATGTTGACCATTTTTGCCATGTGACATCAAATCCATGATTTCTGACTTTTGCTTGTTACACATATTTGCAGTCTCTCAATGCTAGTTCCAGAGCACTTTTGATGCAGAAATTGGCAGGCACTGCTGGCAGGTATTGTACTAACGAACTGATCTCTATTATTAAATGTGTGATCTTGTATAGTTAATTATTTGGTTTTGGCACATGCTATAGAGAAAATTGTGTTTGGTTCAAAGAATGGAACTGATGTGGAATAAAATAACTCTTCCTAGGGAATGGAATTGACTAGGAATATAATAGGAATGTGTGTTCTTTGGTTTGATTCATAGAATGAATAGATGTTTCATTTAAATCCTACTGCTTGGCTTGTGAAAAGTTGTAAATTTATAGACCGAATATTCTTCACAATAATAAAATACATCCTATCTGGCTTGTCTAGCTTGCAAGATCTGCCTTCTTTGGATGATAAATTGTGTACAAATTTTGTTTTTATTCTTATGATCATCTGCAGTATTCCTGGAACTCTTGCTGCTCCTGCTGCCAATCCTGCCCTTCTCACTCCAGCTGCATCAATTCTGGGTCCTTCTATGATTCCTTCAATTCTACAGCCTTCTGTGCCTTCATTTGTAGGCCTTCCAACTTCAGGTCTACCAGTTGCTTCAACAGCTGCAGCTCCTCCTCTACATACTGCTGGAGTCCCTAGTGAATGTTTACTGCTGAAGAATATGTTTGATCCTACTGTGGAGGTTAGTTTGCTGGATTTTATTAATTTCCTTTTCTCTGTTATCTGATGCGACTTCTTGATATGTATTTCTGTCATTAATAACTATGCTGGCGTGATTAACTGTTTTTTTTAATATTTTCTTTACAGAGTGAACCAGATTTTGATTTAGACATTAAGGATGATGTGCATGATGAATGCTCCAAGTTTGGAACAGTAAAGCACATTTACGTGGACAAGTTAGTTCTTAATGATATTGCACTATCATAACTTAATTTCGTTGTCCAGTTAAATTTCAAGCTTGGGGTGTTATTTTTGCTTGTTAACATCATTAAAATTGATCCAAGTTGCTGGGTATGTTATAGAACTTCCAAGTTTCTAGATTAGATTAATCTTGTTCTATTTCAACAGCAGGATTTAGATCAGATTGACTTGACTTGGAATAATTGTAGGATCAGGTTCTTGCTGGATTAAGCTCTCATGAACAATTTCAGATTTATAGGGATGCTGATTACAGATGAGTTTCTGGTGTAGGGTATAGTTTCAATCTAATATATAGCGATGAAATAGTGAAATGATAAACTGAATCATCTCCTTTTTTATATCTGATTAAAATATCTCAATTAATACATCAGACTCCTTTTTATGTGGAGAAACATATGCCTAAGACTTCTGTCAATTGATTTTGTACTACCATTTTTCTCAATTTATCTTACTACTGTTCCACATGGTTCCTGGTCAAAAGAGAGTAAATGAAACTTTTTTTTTTATTTCTTGTTTGTACATTCTCATGTGCATGTTATGAGAAGCTGTTAACCAAGATTTTTCTTTATGTTATTTTAAATCGAATGAATATCTATTAATTAGTAAACAAGCTATCAGAATTTGCCATCTGTTAATTGGCATCTGTTGCTAGTTACAGGGTAAAACACTATATGTAGCCAATTTGTAGACTAAATGGGCCAATATGTGGCCAAGCACCATGTGTGCTGCATATGCTATTGAGTTTCATTCTGTCGATGAAAAAAATCTAATGAATTAAGTCACAATATGCAACCAACTAAAGGTGGCTTGACCAAATAAGAGTTCCCAGCCTTGACATAACATTGATACAATGAGTGATGTAGAAGAGTTAAGAGTGCAATGGAGGAATATTAATATGATTATTGTATTATGTTAGTTTTTTTTTTCCTACAGAAGTTTTTATGCAAATTTTTAGTAACTAGTCTAGGGTTTGAAGTGTGCACTATACAGTTGCTCAACCTCATGGCATCGTTTGAGGCTTTGAGATCTTGGTCACTTTGTTCCTAATCTTATACTACTACTACTAGCAACAGTTATTATTCTGTTATTTTATTCTCGATCAAATTCAAATGATAGATCTATTGTACAATGGATGTTACTGTTTTTTTCCATTGACCTTTAGGTGGTGATCTAGTCCATCATAATTTCTGCTATTTAGCATTATTTTGAGCTTAACTTTGATGTGTACCTGTCAAACAGAAATAGTGCTGGGTATGTATATCTCCACTTTGACGATGTAACCTCATCCATGAAAGCACAGAACGCACTTCATGGGAGGTGGTTTGCTGGAAAGATGATCACTGCAACTTACATGGTAATCGATCTTCTTATTTGTAGTGTCAACTGGTCGATGCTAACTGATTAATTATGAATCCAGGCCCCCCAGCAGTATATGGCAAAATTTCCAAATGCTAGCTGAGATCATATCAAAAGGAGACAGAATAGCTAGTAGGGCAAGTGTTGTAGATGGTCTAGTTTTTTTATCGTCTGTTCCAAGCAATCATTATTTATTTTTTCCCTGCAGCATGGAAGAAAGTTTCGTGGTTCGTTAGACAAACTCAGGTGCTCCAATTTCTAGTTGAAAGACGTTTTGTCTTTTGAAGCTCTCGGTATCATAGAATTTTCCATTTTTCTCCACATTATTGAACACTTTCTAAGAGCCTGATACCATAACCTTGGGACTTTTTTTTATGTATAATCTTTCTTTGCTCGTCGAGTACTGATAGTTTATCATCCCGGGGTGCCTAGGGCTCCTGAGCGAGTCATTTGCAACTACTGTAATCTTGATTGTTGTACTGATGAAATGATTAGTGGATTAATTAACTTGGATGTATGCATTGATGAACTAATTGTTAGTGGTAGAAACTTTTTGTTAAATTTACTACTTTCTAGTTCTTCGATTTGTGCCTAAATGTGTTTCAAAATCAATTTATTGTTTTTTCTATTTTTTTTATTGCTTTATATAGGTTAAAATAAGGAAAAATTTACATGCACTCTCCAATCATAACTTAAACTTTGGAGACAAGTTTTCAAATCTTAAAAATTTTATTTTCACTCTTTAACTAAATATAATGGGTATTAATATATCTAATTACTGATTAAAAACGATTATATATTTTTAAAAAATTTAGCATATTAAATTAGAACTTATTATATATTTTTTATTAAATTATGTATTATTTTTTTGCTAAAAATTTATATTAAACTGGAAAAATTGTGTTTAGTTAGATAGAATATATATTTGATTTTAATTTAAATTGTTTAATTAAAGAATAATTATATTTATTTTGGTTTTTTTTAATAATATTAAATTTAGAATAAATTATATTAAATGAAGAAAAAGTTATATTGGATTTAATAAAAATTATATTTGATTATGTTGAATTTATGAGGAATTATATTTATTTTTAGATTTTTTTATATTAAAAAATAAGAGGTAATTAGATAATAATGTTTGTATAAGAAAATTAAAGTAAGTAAAATTTCACATGTAAGAAATAGAAATATATATATATATATAAGGACCATATATAAAATTAAAGTTATAGTTGAATTTTTTTTTCCAATTTACTCAGAACAAAATTTTGAAGGGGTAGGGCCGCTTTTAGCCTCTTTTGTAGAGGTTTAAATGACTGAGCTTTGAAGTATACAATACATACATCAACTGATTTTTTTTTTTTTGTTTATTATATTTTTCAAAGCACTAACTAAACTGTCCAACAACTAATAACAAAGTTCATATACTTCCACTTTCTTTAAAAAAACTAGGAGGTTATCATGTTTCTCTTTTATATATATATATAAATATATTCATTACCCTATGCTTAATTTTTTGAATGATGGAGATATGAAGGTAAATGAATCTAGAGAATTTTGAATGATTTTAAACGAAGATAAATGTATTAATCTAAGCTCCAGAGTATGTCTACGTCATCAAATATGAATACGAAATGAAGCATGAATGTGACCCTGAGAATGGTATAATGACATGTCTTTTTAGTTATTTAGGTATTTAAGGATGAGGTTTTTAATTGATGATTTTTTTTAATTGGTAGTTGATCTAAAAATATTAGACCGATGAGTTATCTGTTACAATCACTTCTTGATTTATCCTAGTGGGCGGTGGAAAATTTTTATGAGGCTGAATCGACCACTCTAAGATTAGTCGGTATAACTAAAAAAAATATAAATGTGAGATATCTTAACCTTTACAGTCTAACATAACTAGTACTTGTATGTGATGTTGCTATAACAAGTCATAATGTCAATTTTTACTGTACGTGAAATGTATCATCTAATCCAATATAGAAGGTGGTTGTATTGGGTAAATTTTTTTATAATTTATCTCCCTTAATATGTATAAGACACATTCTAGGTGTGGGTTAATCTGTATGTGATATCTTCTTCTGAAATTGAGAGCAGTGCAAAGGTTTAGGAAATTTTGGTAAAAAACTTATAATATTGGAAGAAACAGTTTCCATTATTGGTGGGTGGCTTCACTATTTGTCCAAAACCAAAATCCAAATCAAAATGAAGAACATTATTTGGTAACATTCCTCTCCTGGTCCATTAACTTGGACTAACACACAGAGGACAGATTCAATATTTTAACCCTATGTTTGCGAGGAGATGAGAAAAGGAGAGCGAAGGGTAATGAGAAGGGAAATTTTGAACCTTGTTTTAGAAGGTTTAGAAATGAGTGAATAACGAAAGGGTAAACTTTGTAAAGATGGGTAAGAAGAAAAAAAAAAATATTTCAATTTTATCTTTCGTAATATTAATTCCCAAATGCCAAGGGAACCATTATGACTGCTTTTACATTATATTTCTTGGTCCAAAAAAAATGAATCAGAGGGTGATCCACTTCTAATTACGACTAAATTATGATTATAATTTGACCGCAATTGATTGTGATCCTTTTTTGAGTTTACCATTCCCATCAGGTTATAATTTGGGTCGGAGCTGACGGTTTGAGGCCGCTGGAAATGGACAAATGTCTAAGTTGTCGGGGCGCCAAGCAGGGAGCGGCCTCTGGGCGGCTTCCAGCAGCCTGCTCCAATTCAAATTATAATCTGATGAGGACGGTGAATCCAGGGAGAGATCACAACTAATTACAGTCAGATCGCAGTTGAGAGTGATTCAACCCTTAGTCCACTTTTTTATGCACTAGGAGATCGCCGGGTCCCACTTCATCTTCGCCACCTCTGACCTCCACCCCGCCTCCGGGCACCGCAGATTCGACCCCACTACCCTCTCTTCCATCCCCGCCACCATTTACCGCTTTGCCGATTTCAAGGACGGCGGTGGGTTCAAGTGCGCTATCTGTCTCATTGAGCTCGTTGATGGAGAGGAAGCTCGGGTGCTCCCCACGTACAGCTAGTGTCAGCAACGTTCTGATCCCTACGAAGACTCTTGAGTCAGGGGAGGAGGGTAGGCTTGGGTCCCTCTTCCTTCAGCCCAAGGGAGGTCGACATCAAGCAGGGGTTGGTGAAGGAAATCCCTACACCGCCGCCCAAGTCCCTAGCCATAACTCGTCGAAGATCTTGTTATAGAATCTTGATTCCTTGTTGTGTACAGGGTGAATGCTTAATAACTTACGGCATTTCTCCATGCTTCTGTTTCGAATTCTTCTCATCTCTTTGATGAATTCGCCATTCTAGACGGTTTAATTTATTCATTGCTTCAGTGAGTATATATTTGCTGCCCTAGGAGCTTTTTTTTTTTCCATTTGCCTGTACAGTCTGTTCTTGTCACTCATATAGTATGAATTAAAATTTCATAAACAGAAATGCAAAACAAACTTCCACCTTACTGGATGTTTCTCACTCAGTCCTCTTAGAAAATTTCTTTTGCAAATATTTTTCATCATTAATTTATCTTTCCTCGATCACACTTCAAATCGGCACACCCTTAAATACGTTCTTCTTTCTTTCATTAGCTTAGAGCTTATAGTGGTTCATTACACTTCAAGTAACAATCAAGGCCTATCTCCCAACTATTCGTGTGATCATCTGCGTAGTCAGTTGGTTCAATGTCAATCGATATTTGTTTTTCTAATATTCGAGTAAATAAATAATTTGGAGTAGAGATGAAAGTGAGGATAATTTTATATATTTTTAATTTTCATTACCTTTTCTTTCCCCTAAACAAAGTAACACCTGTTAACCTTCTCTCCCAAGTAATTTGAATCTGTTAATCGACCTTTCCCTTCCTTCCCCGTAACGCACTATTTGAAAAGAGGTGAGGGAAGAGGAGGAAAAGGTAAATAAGGAGAGGAAAATTTAAAATCTTGTTTAAGAATAAGTGAGCTACGGACAAAAAATAAAGAAAATATAAGTTTTAATCTTCATTATCTACCCGATTTAGAGTGTAAGGAAGGGTAAGGGGAATTTAAAAATTATATTTTAATTTTATTCCTATTTTATTATATTAATTTTAAAAATTATTATTTTAGATATTTTTTTATCACGATAAAAAATACTCGCACTGTCCGATGCTCGCACTCTGTTGAGGCCGACTTCGACGTCGGCGCCAATTTCAATGCCGACGCCGACTTCGACGTCGACGCCAATTTCAATGCCGACGCCGATGCTAATGCCGTCTTCGACACCAACACCAACTTTGACGCTGACGCCGACTTTGATGTTGACACCGACTTTAACAAATGAGCTGTCATTACTTAAATGCGTAAGTTTTAACCAATAAATATCTGTGAGATGCACTAGGTTTTTGAACATATAAATCTTTTAACAAAAGTAATAGTAACAGTAATTTTATAATTTTATATATTTAACCTTTATTACCCATACTTTTCTCACACATGTTACGTTCTCTCCCAAACAAAATAAAAATGAGTATAAATATTTAACTTCCCCTCCCCTCTCTTCCCCTTCCACTTCGCTCATCCTGTTGGATATAAGAGCATCCATATCAATTGCCATAAATTAAGCTTTTACCTTAAATTTTATATTTTGCATTAAAAAAATATCTGCATCAGTTACCCTACCCATTCTTTAAATATACATTTTATGAATAGTAATTCTTTAAATTTAGGGAATGAATTCCATTCCCTAAACATTAAAATAGTATTTCTCTCCCCTCCCTATAATAATAAAAAAATTTCTCTCTCCTCCCTCTAATAATAAAAAAATATGAAGGAAAGAGAAAAATAATAAAAAATATATATGTGGCAAATTATAGGGAAGCCGATATATATCGTATAGTGAAAAATAAATATCTAAATTTAATAAAGTAATTTTTTTACCCTAACTTTTAGATTTTAGATGAGGATTCTGATGGGGATGCTTTAAGAGATGTAAATGGAGAAGAGGTGGAAGAGGAAAAAGACTCCATTGTAAATGAAACTTTAGTACCGCATTGGGAGCTTCATGACATGTTAGTTGGTTTATATTGATTCACATGCATTGAGGATATGAACAAATGCATGAGAGACTTTCTCTCACGCGTGGGTGCGCAGGAGGGGTGCAAATTCAGGGTCCGGATTGCACTGAACCATGTTGAATCGTGTGCGAGTAGAACAACCAACATTTGCCACGTAAATCTTTCAGCCGTTGATCTAAGCTCCTATATAAGGAGGTTACAATCATGAGTTTACACACACAGAAAAGTAGCAAAAGCTCTCCACCTGTGTTCCCTCCTCTTCTGTCGTTTGACGGAGTGCCCGACCACTAGTGCTTGGTGGAATCACGATTAATCGTTGTATCTTAGGAAACAGACGACTCAAGTAATCCTCGAAGCACAGCTGAAGGTGGGACGAATCTGTTTCAAGGAAATTGCACTCTCGCAGGCCTCGATCAGCTCACCCCGTATCTTCGTCCGCCCGATCGACTTCTCTGACCGCTCGGCCTATCGCTTCACCATTTATC
>JBBMJZ010014987.1:0-26988 GCA_037833815.1 Zingiber zerumbet | reverse complement strand
ATATAATGGAAAAAATAGATTCACATAATAAAAGATTGTACAATCTAATTCTCTAAAAATTAAGGTCGTTATTTTTAATATATTAAATATTTTTTTTAGAGAATGAAAAAGAATAGGACCCGCATGATTAAATATTTACATCATCTCACTCTATCAAAACTTCGTATTTTGTAGAGATCTCATTAGAATTTCAATGGATAGAGTCATAAATGAATTCTTCTTTTTAACAAATTAAATATATTTTTAATTATGAATGTTATTTTATAAAACCTAATCTATTCCTTTTCAATATCTCTCAATCATAGCCTACTTCTTTACATTTCTCATTCGTTGACTTTCTCTTTTATCAATAAGAACATAAATTAGAAATTTTTCATCTTATCCATAGCATAGCATGTAAAATAAAAATACTAGTTTTTTTAAGTTCTCCCTCTTCCCTTATTCCAACTCACCCTCTCCATTCTTCTCTTGCTCATTGAGATTGGAGAAAAGAAACTGCACTTAACACTAACATGTTGATCCAATCGGTGCTACGATGCTCTTATTTGATTAAATTCAAATGTTCATGCATTCATCCATATTGTGTTTGATCAAAATAGAAGATTTTGAGCATGGGAGCATAATTTTTTTTTTATTGTTATCATATTTCATTATTCTTATTTCCTCAATTTTATTTATTTTTGTAAGGGTTGTTATCTTCACCTTTTATTTAAATAATTATACATACTTATATTTTTTTTATTTTTAAATAATTTTGAATGCACTTATTTTTAGTTAAGTGAATTGTAAACTTATTATTTACTTAATGTGTATTATTATATTTAATAATAATACTATTTAATATCGTAAACTTTTATTTTTCTAAATTAGATTATCAAAACTTGAATATAAAAATTTAATTAATAATTTTATATCTTAAAAATGAAGAAATTAAAGGATATAAAGAATATTTTTTAAAATCAATATTTAATTTGTTTTAAAAAAATTTAATCAATCATTTTCGATTAAGTCTAAATAACAAAAGCTAAAGGATTTTTTTAATAATGTCAAAGGCTTAACCATATTTGTCCGTCTAGGACCTCAACCCTTGAAATCAAATTCACGGACAAAGTGAGTTGTCAAGAAAATTTGAGAGAAGTATTTTGCTTCGCCACCAGATGTGTAATAAATAACTCTTCAAGTTTTATTAATAATATCAAAGGAAAGGAACAAAGAAAATGCATTTCTTAGGACATTTAGGTTAGATTTTTATCCAATACCGTACCAAACTATGACTCTCAGATATTAATAACCTTAATGATGAAGCTGGACCGTGTGAGTCGATGAGACTGTGGATTTAAAATATTTTTTAAATTTATTTAAATATCTATTTAGATATAAAAACTAAATATTAAAATAAAAATATGTAAATTATCTATTGTTTTAATTTGAAAACAAGGCATGAGAGAGACAGTCCACTGACTCACCTGTATATCAACTAACCACGTGCCATCGCGTGCTGGAAAGTCCACTTGGCTGTCTTTGCGATCCCGTCACCTCTTAGCAACCCTACCGTACTAACTTACCACCCACCTAATTCAAAATTAGAGCCAGTGGAGAACAAAATCATGAGCTCCGAAGAGCACCGTTAGGTGATCCGATCCATGTCTATAAAACAAAGGGTTTTCTTAAGAAGTGAAGGCGAGCTCGCTGTCTTCCTCCTTCCCTTTCTTCTTCTTTCAAGTTTCAATTACTGCTACGCTCGATCGAGAAGAGGAGGTAGAGGAATCGGAATGGAAAAGAACACGCCGGTGAGGAAGTCGCACACTTCAACTTCCGACCTTCTTACTTGGTCGGAGACGCCTGCGCTGGCGCCCGATCAATCGGTGTCGGCTACCCGCCGTACCTTGAAGGTAAAAGAAGAATTCTAGAATGTCTATATGTTTGGTTTTTTTGGCTTCATTAGTGGATTTGGTTCAACTTCTTTATTTCTCGTCGTAGCCGGTGGGAGGGATCAGCCCGGTGATGTTCGGGGCGCAGTTGTCCTCAGAGGAGGCGGAGAGCGTGAACATGAGGTGACACATCTTGAGGGGTGGCTAGTGCTTTCGCAGATCTTTGTTTAGTGTTGGATGACGCGGTTTTTTATTTCGCTTCGGAAAATGTTGTTTCTCTTTTTGAGCTAATGTGAAGCCCTGGTTTCTCTTTTCTACGTGCCACCTGATCTGATCGCAAGATTCGATTGTCTTTATTCATATTGATTATGTACGAATGAGCTCTTAGTGGACGCTATTTTTTTGTCTTTTTTATTTTTCTTGAGCGGTGTTCTTTATGCAGCATTAGGGATTTGGCAGGACGACACGGTTTTATCGCCTGGGATTTTTTTTAAAAAAAAATTTGCTATTTTAAGCGAATTAGAAATATTGGTTTAATTTTTTGACGCGCTGCTTGATCCGATCGCAAGATGGATTTATCTCTATGCATATTGATTATGTATGAAATGAGCTCTTAGTGGACGCTAACTTCTGTTTATTGAGTGGTGTTCTTTATGCGGTGTTAGGAATTTGGTTATAAAAATCATCAGGATACTTCAAAGAAGAAACCATGGTGGAAGTGGGTGTTTAAAATTTGTGCAGATAGATAACTGAAACAAATATCTAGATAAGTAGGTTAAGCACATGTCTTGGATTTCTAGAGGTGCAATGGAGATTAATTCAGTGAAGAAGCACATGAAGGTGCTGACTGCACAGATCCCACACTGCAAGAACAATTCTAATGGACGACATATCTGCCACAGAGAGAGAGAGAGAGAGAGAGAGAGGGGTTAGCGAGCTTGTTGGAGCAGATCTACCGTTCTGTGAGCATACCCAGTAGCCCCAACAACTAAGTTAGAATGTGCTAGAGAAAGAAAAAAAAATTGTACTTTGATGGATGCTGTAACTGGTAGTCATTCCATTCCACATCAATGATTCTTAAAATTATTGGCATGCCTGACATGATTTAGAATACTCACCTTCGGACACCATGCCAAGGAAGGAAATGGTGACCAAAGATGGCTATTCGAGGGGAGTAAAGAGGGGAAGCCATAATTTGTGCTGCAATCTCCACTTTGTGAATAGATCTTATTGATATGCTACATAAACACGAGCTATATACCTAATTTTATACTAGGGGGATGCATAGGTTTGTGAATCAAGCAAAAAAGGTACGGAATGATGATTAAACTTTGTGGGATTTGTCCTGAAACTGGATACATGAATCTTATTTTGGGCTAGTAAATTTATAAACTCTATTGATCATATTATATGTATCTGCTCCATCACTTTATTCCTGTTAGCTGTGGTAGTAATGCATAAACAATTGTACCACTGTATCATTTTCAAAATGCTTTGACCCATTAAGAATCATACAACTTATCTTCCTTCATCAACATATATTTGTTACTTGGTAATTTCATGTTTTTTAGAGACAACTGAATCATGCACCATTCGTCAACCATACAAAAGAGTGCTTTAACTTTTCCTTAAATTCCAATTTTTTCTTGCTGCATGTACTTAATGCCTCTGCTTAACAATCATGGAATCTCTTTTATTGTGATTTTGCTTTGGATATTGGCATTCATTATAACAGAAAAATATCAAAGTTTTAGTCTCTTTTTTCTTCTAGGAGACCCTGTTCCAGCTCAAAAATGCGAGAAATGACTGGTAGTGGTATATTTGCAGCGGACAATGAGAATGAGGTGATAGAATCTAGTAATGCTGTCCCAAATCCTAATAATAAAACCAGTGTTCGAATCTGTCAGGTAATTTCTCTTGAATAACTGGGATCCCATTGCTTCATGGCAATAAGCCAATGTTGTTGACACTTTACTCATTTTCTTTCTTGTTTCAGTTGAACTGCAAGGCATTTACATAATCTAGCACTTTTAACTGCGACCATATATACCTGGTTTCTATTTAACCATCGGTTATTGTAGAACTTTTTTTCTTCTCTATTTTCCTAAGCATTAACAGATTTTAGCAATTATAGAATACTTCATTTGTTTGGATTATGATATCAAGGTTGTTACGGTGATTATATCAAATAACTTCTTTATTTATATACCAGCAAGCAGTTAATGCCATTAGCCAAATCTCATTTAACACCGAAGAGAAAGTTTCTCCAAAGAAGCCAACGTCAATTTCTGAAGTTGCAAAGCAACGAGAGCTTAGTGGAACCGTTGAGAGTGAATTAGATGCTAAAGTCAAGAAGCAGCTCTCTGAAGCAAAGTCCAAAGAACTTAGTGGGAACGACATCTTCGGTCCTCCTCCTGAGGTTCCAGCGAGGCCTTTAGCTGCAAGGAATCTGGAGCTCAGAGGGAACTTGGATTTCACCCTTCCGCAGCCTCGAAACATACACACATCGGTTAAAGTATCGAACGTGAGTGAAATCATTCTAACACATCACTTTACTAGACAAATGATGAAATTTAGGAATGTGCTTTTCTGATTACTTGTTGGCATATTTACATGAACAAATAGCCAGCTGGTGGTCCTAGTCATATCACGTTCAGTGAGGAAAGTGATACCAAGACAGCCAAGAAGATACACACGCAAAAGTTTCAAGAGTTGACGGGCAATGACATATTCAAAGAAGATGCAGCCCCAGGTTCAACCGAGAAGACACTCAGCGAGGCAAAGCTGAAAGAGATGAGCGGCAGCGACATCTTCGCTGACGGAAAAGCTGCTTCACGAGACTACTTTGGTGGAGTCCGCAAGCCTCCTGGTGGTGAGAGCAGCATTGCTCTGGTTTAGCTATATTTCTAACCACCCCCTTCTTTACCACAGTCTGGCATTCTATTCTGAAACTTAATTATCTGGAGGGATGTGAGACTTGGGAAAGCTCCATCTAATTACGGGACCTTGTCATGTTTGATGTTTGGATTATGACTTAGCTGTAGTTTTTCACGGTCAAAGTTACTAGTTGTAGTTTTTTACTACTCGGGATGAAAACTTTTTTTTTTTTCAAAAAGAGTCTTTGAAATAAGGTTGGGTGGTCTACGTGGACAAATACTCATTCTCTCACTTTTAATTTTTAATATCATTTCTTGGAGGTAAAGAAAATGGTGTTTATTAATTGAGTGCCTTATTATTTGGATAACCCAGAATTCATTTTTTTCTCTCACGCTAAATATTTAAATGGTAATTTAAAAAAAAAGAAAAACGACTCCGCTGGGGATCGAACCCAGAATCTCTGGTTCCGTAGACCAGCGCCTTATCCATTGGGCCACGGAGTCGGAGTGATATGTAAAATAATCAGACTAATGTAGTAATAAACTAAAGGCGCCATAAATCTATCCTAACCATATTACGAGTAAAATGTGATTCATTGTATCGCCATATCAGACTGCACGACATAAATTTTATTGTTAATATTGCCACATGTGCAGGTAAATTTAATTTATTGTAAACAAATATGTAAACAAGGTAATCTCAATTTGTGAGTGCTTGCCACGATGAATGACTGAAAGTATTCGATTTGGCCAGAAATAAGCAATGTAGTTCACATCCGCAATCAAAAGATCCCATTTTACAAACAAGATTCTTCACTCCGCTTAAACCATCCGGCAGTAACTTAACCCCGAGACAAGAATGAATCAGAGAGAGAGAGAAAGAAAGAAAGAAATGTGACCAGGAGCAGCTGCACCAACGGATAGGGGAGGCGCGCAATCGCAGACGCAAGGTGCACAGGCGCACAGCCGGATGCAGATGCGGATGCGGCGGCGGAGGAAGTGGAAAGAGGCTTGACGGTGGCGAAGCGTTTCTTGAATCACCAGTAGAGAGCAGGGCCGGAGATGCAGAGTGCCGAGACGACGGCTGAGGCCGACAATAATCGAGATTGTCGTGCTCGCCATCGCCACTCTACTACGCTCGGTGGCTCTCGTGCTCTAGCTGAATGACTGCGATTTTGGATAAATATTGTGTTGAGGAGCATTTATGATGGTAATTGTTGCTTAGTCCGAACCAAAACTGAGTAGATAAATAGATGAGCATTTTTCTAAAAAGCACCTTTCATTTCAATATTTCTTAACATTCATTTGCACCTTTCATTTCAATATTTCTTAACATGAATTTTTCTAAGGTTTAGAAATTCTTTTCTCTCTCTCACACTTCTCCCCGTCCCGCTATCCCTCTCCCGATCCAGACCGCCCCCCGCTGCCGTACCCTCCGCTGCATGCCACCGAGGCCCTGCCGCCGCCTGCCACCGAGGCCCTGCCGCCCATCTCTCCCCTCTGTCACCGATCCCCCTCTTTCTGATCCATCTCGGCCCTCCGCCCGCTGCCTCACTCGCCGCGTCCACTGCGTCTGCTGCCGCTGCTCCGACGGTACTTTCTCTCCATCAATCTCTCTCCTCTCCCCCTCTCCCTCTCTATTTCCTAAGCGAACCGCTGCTTCGTTGTCGGTGCCGAAGTGTTTCGGCGCCTGTCGGCTGGCGGAACCGGCATGGTTGGGCACCTTAATTCTTGGCTGGAAGTATGCTGAGTTTAGTTTTTTTTTTTAATCTTTCATTATTTTGGATCTTGCATCGAACAATGCCTACCATTTGGTGGATTGACTTCGGAGGGATGTGATGTCTTCATAATTTTCCAATAGTTTGAGGAGACTAGAGGCTCAATCAGACTGTGGTAGTGAAGTCATCAATGGATTCATTCAGGTATAACAAACTGATCGGCCTTTCCCTTAGAATTAGTCAGGCACTATGTCTCAAAAAGTTATATTTTTGGCCGTAGTCTAGTTTAAAATCGATGTACTAAAATTTCATAATTTTAATATATGTGTGCAGTCGTGGTTCAGATAATGTTATTGGATCCTACCCAGTCTCAGTTCAGGTATGTGTCATAATTCTTTATTGAACTTTTTAGTTGTTCAATTACAAGAAAAGTAAATATTTTTCTCTGGAAATGACAAAACCTGGAACTTCAATGAAAATGTAGGAGCTTTTGGTAATTGACGACCTGCTGTCAGCTCTGGTTGGTATTGATGGGCGCTACATTTCAATTAAAAGAGTGAGAGGAAGGGCAGACCATGTCATCTGCCAAATTGACCCTTCCATGGACCTTGCCCTGCAGGTTGTATCCCCAATTTTATTGTGCTTTAGCAGTTCAATAGACTCTCATCTCATGGCACTCATTGGCTTGTGTGGGTGCAGGAATTGACACAGAGGATTTTCCCTCTGTGTCAGAATTATGTGCTGATCAATTACTTTGTTGAGTCCAAATCTCATTTCAAATCTGGATTGGTTAACCATGCATTTGCTGCTGCATTAAGAGCCCTCCTTCTGGTATAATAATATTATTTTTTCTCTTTTAAAATCTTCTTTCTTTTGTCACAAACATTCAAATTTACTTCCTAATCCTCTTTTTGTGCTCTGAAACTCTTATTTGGATGCCATTAATTGTATCTTTTTTCTTATTAAAACTTGAAACATTCCGCTCCTGGGAAAATTAACTGCATGCTCTTTTAATCTTTAAGGTGAAACACGTTTGTTTTCATTTTTAAATATCTGTTATACTAGTAGTCTGGTCGTTTCTTCTGAGTGTATAGCTTGTGTAAGGAATTTGATATTGTTTTATTTGACAGTAAAGCAGTTTTTGTACATTGGAGGAGCTAATGGTTCCAAGATATATGCAAATGCTATCTATCTGTAGATGCATACATATGCATATCCCTTAATGTTGCAAGTTTTCTCTTAGAAAATTTAAGCGTTCTAGGATTGGTCCTATAGATACAATGACACTGTTGGTATGCTTGTTTCTGAGTGCAACTTCAAAACAACTTCCAGTAAGTAGCAACAAATTTGTCTGTTAGTGCTACTTTTGTAACAATGGCAGTGGATCTAAAAATATGCACGTAAATACATTGTAGGATTTTTCATTTCTTTGATGATGATCAGAATACTGAGTATTCTGGGAGTAAATAATCTTATGTTGCTATTTTACATTACAAGGTTGTGGAAATTGATATGTAGGTGTCCTTATCATAGAGAGATCAATGAAGGGTGATATCCATGAAGAAATAGAGGGTCTTCTGATTATGGAAGATAAAATAAAAATATTTAAGATTTCAAGAGCTCCCAATTAAACATGAACATGATCTATGTATGGGGTTAGTCAAGTAGGATTAGTGGTGTCATAGCCCATAAGAGGTCGTGGAAAGTGTAAGAAACCTATTGTTAGAAACTGTAAAATAAATTTCATGCCCCTGAATTAGTTTTATATTCAGACAACAATAGGATATTGCCTGAGAACTATGGTACTTCAGGACAAGGACAAACACAACAATCTTTTCACTGTATATTATAATGTGTGTTTAAATGTAAAAAACAGCATAATAAATTTTTAGTTCTGATTAAGAATGTACTGTTTAGCAGTGATCTTGATCCTCATCAGAATTATTATTAGATAGGATGAAGATCTATTTTGTATGTATTCTATTGGCACTTGATGATCTTTGGTTTGTCTATCTGACATCTATCTTTACGTCTTCCTCCTATTACTATATTAGGATTACCAAGCAATGGTTGCACAGCTTGAACATCAATTTCGCCTTGGTAGACTCTCTGTTCAAGCATTATGGTTCTTTTGTCAGGTTCTCATTGTTCCAGCATTTCTTCACTCTCCAACATCTTAGACAAGCAATAATAACTGTTTGGTTTTGATGTGCTCGACTCTCCAGCCAATGATGGGATCATTTAATGCCTTGTCAATTGTGGTTGAGAAGGCTTCATCCAACAATTTTTGTGGTGCTACAACTCTTAACCTCTTGCAAAGCCAGGTAAAATAATATAATAAACTTCCTTTTGCTTCCAATTTTTATTGTATGCAAATATGCACAGACCATTTGGTGATAATACGCAATTGTGTCTTTCTATGCATGCTTTTCCTGGTCTGGTAGAAGACAGTATCTCTTTTTAACTGTAAAATGCCCAAAAAAGTACTACTACATTATTGCTGATAATTCATAATATATTTTTGATTGAGAGTTGTGAGTGGGTGGTTGAATTCACATAGTGCACTTATTTCCAACAAACTCTTATGACTGGTAGTTAAGATCTTCAGTCATTCTTGTCTGTCTATCAAAATGCAAGGTATTATTACCCATATCGGATTAATGTTGTCGAACTCAAATAGGTGGAACTCCTTGTTTTTTGTTCTGGTTTATTAAAAATGTAATGTTCTTTGTTTATGGGCAATTTTTTAGGAATTAACTACATTTGTGTCTCGTTTCATACTACTTGTACATCTTATTTGTTTATATCTGTGTAAGATTTTAGAGAACATTGTAATCATTTTTATTTTCATTTGGTTTGGATGATGAAATTTGTGGTGCTTTTCTGATATTGATTCTCACAATAAGAGTCAAATAGTTGCATAACCTTCCTTTTCAAACAAGTGTAACTTGGTTATGCTTCAATTACGCTACACTGCTTGTGTATTAAATACTTTGTAGGCCAAAGCCATGGCAGGTGATAATGCAGTTCGGTCATTACTTGAGAAGATGACCCAAAGGGCAAGCTCAGCATATCTAGCAATATTAGAAAGGTATTTATCTTAGCATTTCATTTTTGCTAACTGTTTTATGTGTTCATGATAAGATGAAGATAATTGATATTTTGTGCTGAAATTTATTGTCAAAAATAATTCTAGGTGGGTATATGAGGGTGTTATTGATGACCCTTATGGTGAATTCTTTATTGCTGAAAACAAATTGCTGCAGAAGGTACAATATATAAGAATAATTTTTCATGTTTTAATTCATTGTGCTGCTCTAAAGGATCTTATTTTATTTAGGAGAGTCTCACTCAGGACTATGATGCTAAGTATTGGGTGCAGCGTTATAGCCTTAAAGATGGCATTCCTAGTTTCCTTGTCAGTGTTGCTGGGATAATCTTGACAACAGGAAAATATTTGAATGTTATGAGGGAGTGTGGACATAATGTTCAGGTAGATTCCATTCTTGTGCTACTCTTTCGCATTTATCATGTTAAAGTGAATAAACCCTTTGAATCATGTTTCATTTTTCAGTTGTAAAATTCCTCTAAAGTGATTAGTTTTTGTATGTCAGGTGCCATTATCAGACAATTCAAAGTTAATGAGCTTTGAGTCAAACCATCATTATCTTGAATGCATAAAAACTGCTTATGACTTTGCCAGTAGTGAGCTCTTGAATCTCATCACACATAAGGTAAACTGTAATCTATACTATCTTTTATTGACTATATTTTTTTTTCTTTCTTCATTTCTAATGTATATCCTTTCATTCTGCAGTATGACCTTGTGGGAAAGCTGCGGGCTTTGAAGCATTACCTTCTTCTTGATCAGGTAACTTAATAGTATTTACTACATTTCTAGTAAAGTTTATTGGGTGGTCATGTGCTTATCCTCTTCCAATTATTTAAAGCTTTAAGCTTTAAGTTATTAATGTGCTTTATTCATAAAACGAATTTTGTCATCTACCATGTTTGCATTTCAGTCATTTTTTAGACATTGATGATTTGTTTGATGCAGGTGCTTCACTGAATTGCATTTGTGGCATTGGCAAGTTAAATTTGAATGATTACTCTGACAAATCATGGCACCATGTGATGTTGTAATCTCAGATAGATGGTGTTCTAGAGTAGCCAATATCTATTTGTGAATATTTTAATATTGCTAGGTTGAATGTAGGTGCTTATAGACGTTTTGAACTTTATTGAATATTGATGAAGTATGATAACAGTAATGGTCTCACTGCACAAACATTGGCTCGTTTTTACTTCTTATTTGAAGCTCTATAGGTTGTACTTGTGGTATGTTAATCTAGATGCATGTATTTATTGAAAAGGTTATATTATTTTAGTTAACTACTTTCATCCACTATTCTTGTTCAATGTATAGTTTTATACTTTATTAGCATGTATAAACTTTGTTCTGATTTTGTTGGAACACTGTGTTTGGATTTGAGGCGCAAGTTTGTATGAAGATGTCACTGATATCATTAACTCGTGTAGTATATATTATGACAGTTTGATGTTACAACGTACATGATATGAGAAATAAAATACTTGCATTCCAGTTGCATAAATTTATAAGATAGGCATGCATTGGCTCTTTGGAAGATCTTGAATCAAGCAGTGTGTTGGTAGATGCTGAAGTTAAGATTGAGTTTGGTGGGGAAGTTATTTTGGGGTTTCATTTTAGATATTTTACGAGGCTAGGAGTATTGTATTCTGTGGTGCATTTGAGAGGATTTTTCAGGGAAGCTTATCTTACTGGTCTTGTGCAATGATGAAACTATATGCCTCGTATTCTTGTTTCAATGTATGGTGCCCTTTCCTTAATTAGTGACTACTTTGGTAAATTTACTAGTGGCTTTGTACTGTAGGGTGATTATTTGGTTCATTTTATGGATATTTCTCGTGATGAGCTTGCTAAAAAACCTGATGAAATTTCTGTCGAGAAGTTACAGGTATCTTTTTGCTTTTATTTGTCATCTAGAATCTTACATAGTAGTGAAACTCCACATCAGAGTAATGTTTTTGCCGTTGGTTCAACAGTCACTTCTTGATCTTGCTTTGCGATCAACTGCTGCTGCTTCAGATCCTTGTCATGAAGAGTTAACATGCTGCATGGTAATTGCTAGACTTCATGTTATGGCATGTACTTGCTGAACCTGATGAAGTTTTGTTTATAAACCCATATCCTTTGCTAAGCAGGAAAGAGTTCCATTGCTCAAAAGACTAAATACACTTACAGATTTGGATTCCACTGAATTTATGGAGGATAATAAAGCTTCTTTGGATCCTGATATACAATCTGAGCTGTTAAATATTACTGGTGTGGAGACGTTCTGCCTTGGATACAAGGTTTCATTCACATCTCCACATGTTCTCTTATATCTAAGAACACTATTGGAAATGTTTCTTTGACTGTTTCAGGTTCCATGGCCCTTATCATTGATTATTCCCAGAAAAGCTTTAACAAAATACCAGTTGATATTCCGTCTCCTATTCCACTGCAAACATGTAAATCGCCAGCTTTGCATGGCATGGCAAGTACATCAGGTATGAAGTCGTTAGTTCTTCAGAATGATTGCTCTGAATGATTTTCACCCAGCCGTATTCAATAACTTGTTATAATCATTCAGGGATTTCGTGCCATTAACATTCTTGGAAAGCCCATTCTCAGATCTTCGATTCTTTGCCGAAGCATGCTTAAATTCATTAATAGCCTTTTGCATTATCTAACTTTTGAGGTGATTTCTTCATTTGTTTGATCTATATTCTAGTCCATAGTCTTACATAGTGATCAATAACGGAATATATAGTTGATAAAAAAGGGGAGCCCGTGCACGAAGCTCCCGCCATGCGGGGTCCCGGGGAAGGATCAATTGTACGCAACCTTACCCTCTTTTTGCAAGAGGATGTTTTTAGGATTTTGGTCACAAAGCAACAACTTTACCGTTGCGCCAAGGCTCCCCTTCAACGGAATATATAGTTGATCTGGAATATAATTCAATATGTATACCTTTTGGCTCTAATTGAAACTCAACTCCTAATGGTATATTCTTCCCAGGTCCTTGAGCCAAACTGGCATTCTATGCATGATCGGCTGCAAACTGCAAAGAGTGTAGATGAGGTTTTATGAATTCTGACTCCCAAAGTACTTGAGTGATGACATCTTAGCAAGCTTATTAGCATGTCCTGACAATTGATTGATGTATGCAGGTAATTCAGTTCCATGACTATTTTCTCAGGAAGTGTCTAAAAGAATGTTTGCTGCTTCTACCTAAGGTTTTTAAGGTAACCCTATTTCTAGCGTATAGAATTTAGTAGATAAGGTCAGTAGAATGCATCAAGCATCTTTGATTTACTGGGCATTCAGCAGAGGTTCTTTTTATAATAATAAAAATTTCAAATGTTTTATCCGTTTATGATGTTAAAAATCGTTTCATTTGAATGACAAAGCAGATGTTCTGAAACCTAGCTAGTGAAGGTGCTAACTTTTTGTATTTCCTGCAGAAAATTGAGAAGTTAAAATCAATATGCCTTCAGTATGCCGCTGCTATCCAGCTTCTAGTACCATCAATCTACTCTATAGACGCCACTGCAGATGTTGCAACAACTTCAATTGGACCAGGAAGATCTAAACACCGAAGATTGACATATCAGAATCAGCAATTAAAATCTGCAGCTGAAAATAAATTGATATGTGCTTCAATCATGTATGAAACTCATGCATTCGATTACTTTGATACGTGATTTCACCTGTAATTTGGGTCCTTTTTTTCATAGGAAATTTGAAAAGGAGTTCAATGAAGAGCTGCAGAGTCTAGCCCCCATTCTCAGCAGCAGCTCTCAAGCAGAACCATATCTGACCCATCTTGCCCAGTGCATTCTTGGTTTAGGGAGCGATACATAGGTGCTTTGGCATTCCCTAATGCTTTCCTATTGTCCCTCTTTCATGAACTGTTGCCACAACTGGGTTTTCTGGACTATCATCCAGTATTGGCATTACTTTGCTTGGTTAGTGTTCCATCCTTATTCCTTTGCGATAACGGGGATGTGGAACACTGGAGGCGATTGATGGCTGTCTCTTAGGTTTCTACCTGTTGGATTAAGATTATTTCCGGATGAGCTTGGGACGAGTTTCTGGCTTGGTTGATTAAGAAGACAAGTTAGGCTCAAACCTGATGGATGACTGTAAACTAAGTACTAATTGTTGTGAAACATGCATTCTATTGCTGCATGCAACACTCGATGTTAGTATGATCGAAGCTGTTCATCCTCTACTTGTGCTCTTCCAGATGTATTTTGAATGTTTCATTCTCATCCCTGCTAATGGCAATATGGAACAGGGCCTCGCACTATCGGTTTGTGAGGCGTCAAAATAATTTGGTTTGAAAAATCCTAATCCCAAACCGGACCAGCTTCGGATGGAGATGATTTTCCTAAAATATAATCTATTTTTTAAAATCAATTTAAAATTAATTCCTAAGGGGAATTTCTATCGCGAATACTATCAAATTACTTTAATTTAGACATTATTTGATTAAGGAACATAACAAATAAAAAAAATCATAATACGAATTTATAACTTATCACTTATATCTTTAATTTTAAATTAATTAATTTTGATGAAATTTAAAATTAAATTATGTTAATATTTTTTTCGTTTTTAAGTTGAAAATAGTTTGGACTTTTAATAATTAATTTGGGTGAAGTTTAAAATTAAATTACGTTAATATTTTATTGCTTTCCAAGTTGAAAATAGATTTAAGGTTTATTAATACAGTTTTTGGTCGGTTTTTTTATAAAAAAATATGTACTGTTATGATTCTCTTTAGTCTCATACTTTAGAATTGGTAACACTGTAAATAAAGAAACTTCTATAAATACATTATCTAGCGACGCAGCGTTAGAAAATACTTTTTTTTTTTTTACCTTTTATCTAAGATCAAGTATCGTATCTATTTTTATCTGATAAAAAAATTAAATTAATTTTTTATAAGGGAAAATTCGATACTAATTTATTATTGGGGTTCTCAAGTGTTATTATGATGTTACACTATTATATAAATGATTCGGTAATAAGGACGGGGACCCGTACCGGGGAGGTCAGCAACAGGTGGGGGTCAAAGGTCAGAATAGTCAACCGGGGATCCGGCCGAGCGGATAAGTGTTGGGCTGACATGATCAATAGGTCCGAGCGGAATCAAAGGTAACCCGACTGGGAGTCGGGTCTCCGACGCTCAATAAGTGAAGAGGGCCGCCGGGCGGATTGGGTTGTCCGCTCGGTCGAGGCATGAGGCAGAAAGGCTGAGTAAGAATAAGCTAGCATGTCCGACGACCAAACCACATGCAAGATTGTACGATGGAAAGTTCCGCTGTCCCATTAAAGAGATGCTCGGACTATAGCGGTATGATGTCAGGCATGTTCCTCTGGCAAGCCCATGCTGGGGCGTGGCACATGACACATGTACACCTCGATTGGTGTACACAGACATCCCCAGCGCCCTATATAAGGGTCCTTAGATTTCAGGGGAAAGGTACGCACACCCGAGCTCTGATTCTCGACTCCACCTTCCTGCTGTTTCGTTGCCTGACTTGAGCGTCGGAGGGTCGTCGCCGGGAAATCCCGCTCGGCTCGACTTTGTTGCAGGCACAGGGGCACACGAGGAGCCAGCAGAGAGCCACGTCCCCAGCATCCATCGATTCAGCGCTCAGACAGGATCAATAAATATATCATACATTTACCAAATCTAATTTATAAACACACTATTGTATAAATATATCATACATTTACCAACTCTAATTTATAAACGTATTTATATGATATTATATTACACATATAGTGTGTGTTGTGGCCCATGCACATTAATAATGAGTGGCCCGTGCATAGTAACAATGAGGGCATACGATGTGCTATTCACATACGTATCTTCCTCAAAATATTATTTTATACTAATAAATATTTATTGACTTTTTACCTGTGTATATAACCAATACTATATCTCCAGTGTTTTAAATCTTTTGGCACTAGTAAAATATCATTAGTATATCCTTAGGTAATTAAAATACAATAAGTATGAGAGTACATTACTATTAATTAAATTAATTTATATGGATAGCTTAATATCAATATGACTCCGTGGCCCAATGGATAAGGCGCTGGTCTACGGAACCAGAGATTCTGGGTTCGATCCCCAGCGGAGTCGCTTTTAGTTTTTGAATTAGTTGGATTTTCTTCGTTCTTTATTTCATTTTTATTTTTTTTTTCATATTCAAATACCAGTTAAAAGCGTGGAGACACAACGTTGAAAAAATATTGAACGAAAAAAATTGGAAGTATCAATAGTGCAGTGGTCCAATTCAAAGTCGCTTTATATAAGTTAAGAATTATATATATAGAATTTGAAATCTCGGACAGATAATCCACGTCACGTGCGAGCGCCAAAGCATCCCTTCCCTCTTCACGATGTCGCCGACTCCACCGCCGCCGCCGCCACCTTCCCCACGCCCTCCCTCCTCCATCTCGACCGGACCGGTTCGGTCTAAATTACCTAATCAAGTCGGATCGGACCCGCCTCCACCACCGGCCCACCCAATCCTTATCCCCACCACCGCCACCACCACTCAACCACCACGCCACGCCACGCCACGCCACCACCCATCCCCGTCGCCCCCCTTCCTCCTTTCCCTCAAGACGCAAACCCTAATTTTCCCTTCGCATTTTTTCAAACCACATGGCCGCTGCCGGTGGATCGCTGGAGCGCTGGGCCGGCCCCCCGCCGCTGCCTCCGTCGCGGAAGTCTGCCTCTGGCCAGCCCTGGTCCGACATCGAGACCGCCCACCTGATCGACGCCTACGAGGAGTGGTGGTACGCCCTGAAGCGCGGACAGCTCAGGGCCCAGCAGTGGGAGGAAGTCGCCGCAGCCGTCGCCTCCAGATGCGGCCTGGAGGAGCCCTCGAAGACCGGCACCCAGTGCCGCCACAAGGTCGAAAAGCTTCGCAAGCGGTACCGCGCGGAGCAGCAACGTCCCGTCGCCTCCGCCTGGCCCTTATTCAGTCGCATGGAACGAATGGAGCGCGGCCCCCTCCCCATTTCTGTACGCCCGCCGGCGACGGCACGGTCTCTCGATGTTCTCTCCACCGACGAGGACGATGACGAGGAGGAAGAAGTGGAGGAGGAGGAGGACGAGAGAATTGGAAGCCACGTTCGAAGTATTAATGGGATCCTTCGGGAGCCCCACTGGGGCCCTTCTAGATTTTCCAAGAATCATGTTCGTTCGAAAAGGAGCCATTTTGAGATTGAAGAGGAGGAGGCTGAGGAATCCGATGAGGATGAATCAGAAGATGAGGCTGTGGGTAGTGGTGCAAAGATCATGTCACAGTTGGCTGCTGTTGTGAGAAGGTTCAGTGATGGCTTGATGACGATTGAGAAACGAAGAATGAAATTGATGCGGGAGCTAGAAAGAGATTGGATGGAGATGGAAAGAAAAAAGGCTGATATGATAAGGGAGTCACAGCAGCGCCTCTTAGACATGATTGCTGATGCTTTCCCTTCCACCAAGAAAGCCAAGAAGTCAGAGGATTTGTAGGGCACTAAACAAGGTGAAGCAAACTCACACGTTAGTCCTTGTTATTTTCATCACTCTATTAACAATAATTAGATGTTGAATGCTGATGGGTCATTGAGCCTTCATATGTTGATGGAAAGTTAATTTGTTTTCATCTTAACCTCTTAATTTTCCTCTATACTGATCAGCATTTGGGAATTGTAGGGTTCAGGTCATAGTTTACTGTTGATTGCACCACTTAAGTTTCTTATATACCAATTAGTAGTTGGGAATTGTTGTGTTTGAGTAATAGTATACTATTGATTGCACCTGAGGGATTTAATCCATTTAGGAGGGCAATTTTGACTTCTTTCTTGCCCTACAATAGGGTAAACACTCTATTATTGAAGAATGCATAGATTAGTTTAACTCTTGATATTTCAAGAAAACAATAGATCTATTACTTTATTTATAACAGTATGAATATTAAATAGTTGAAAAGTATCACACTTTCAAGACCTGAAAGAATTCTTGATTGAATGTATTGAAAAGACAAGTGTCATGATTGAGATGTTCTTTTAAAGTTTGTGAGTAATGAAGAAATGTTTTACTGTAATCCTTTTGTGACAATTTAAATGCATTTCTATTTAAGCATTCAATGTTTCTCAGTTTGATCTTTCAATAGATTCAGATTTCAACTCAATTTGTTCACTAGTCCTAAGATAACATGCCAACTTGAATTGTTGCGCAATGGTATCATGGTGGATAGCCTGAGACATTTGCATCTTTTACATGTCTCTTTTTTCAAGTCTTGCATTAAGTACTCCAAAAGTGTGCCAACTATGCATTTCCATTCCACACAATATAGGAAACTAGAATAATTGTATCTATAGCAGAAT
Organism: Zingiber zerumbet; assembly: GCA_037833815.1. Lineage (NCBI taxonomy): Eukaryota > Viridiplantae > Streptophyta > Magnoliopsida > Zingiberales > Zingiberaceae > Zingiber > Zingiber zerumbet. The sequence goes on along the minus strand of JBBMJZ010014987.1, from coordinate 9,038 downwards.
TGTCTTCACCTATCATATTGTTATCTAATGCTTTTGTGGCTTCTGAAAAATCATAATAACTTAGAGAACTGAAATACATGCTACTTTCATATGAATTTATTCATCATGATCATCAAACCATATTAGTCTCAACTAATTGAGGTTGGAGACGTGAATCTTACCTCTCCATTGAACTCTATGCAATAGTTATAATTTTATTCAAATTTCATTGTTTATGGAAATTATGAAGCATAGAATATATATGATTATCCCAGCTTGTTTGGGTGTATCTTTGTCCCTGTTGGTTTGATACTAAATGGGAACCTTACTACAAGCTAACGTAAATGACCTATGAATGTATTTTCTTTGTTTTTTTTCCTGCAGTGCCTCTTTTGCTAAAATTTTATCATCTATCTTTCATAATCTTTAATATAATTTTTTTCTCTCATTGTAATTGAGGTCTACATTTTATCCTAGGTTTCTCGTTTGTCAATCCCCTATGTAGCATTTGATAGGTTATTTGATCCTTTCGATTCTCATTTGTTCACTATGACCAAAACATGGTTTTATTGTTGTTCATCTACTTGATTTAAATGAATTTGATTGTTCATATATAAGGTTTTCTGTTGATATACTCTATATATGATAACTATCAGACCATCCCACCGACTTTGTGCGAAGTCATTGTTGTTGAAATTTTAAGAACTAGTTGATTCTTTCTCTGCTTTTTTTTGGGTCTCCTATTTCAGTGCATCATAATACTAAATATCAAGAATAAATTGTTCATGTTGTGTATGGAGCTTACTCTTTTGCCTAATTATTGGCCTTCAAAAACATCTACAAAATGTCTATGTTTCTGTTATCAAGAGTATGAATGGTATTTAGATGGTGAGAGGTTATTGACTCCAACTCCTTCCCTCTATTTGATTGGAGCAAAATATCCAAGTTGATTGTATTTGTAAATAGTATTTCGGACAGTGAAAGTTCATCATCTCATAATATTTGTCTTCCCTTCGTTTCTTTTGTTGAAAGAAACTTTTGCTGAGACAAAATAAAAATACAACCAATTACCCCAGGCAAGATATGGACGATGTAGATTTCTACTTAAGAATGGATACAACATTCAAGTGGTTTATGCAGTGATTATGCTCTTATCGTTATGATTTTTGAAAACTGGAATCATGTGCCAAGCAACTATCTTCTTCAATTTTAATTTCAGTTTTGGCCATTGTTTGATCACTATTTCTTCACTCTTAATTGCTAATCTTAATGTGTAGAAGTTTTTAATTATTAGAAAATATTTGAATATCGTTTATTTTTGACAAACCATTCCAAATTTACAATACGCTGGAAGATATACTCAGCCGTGAAAGTGAACCAGGGTTCACGGCCGATTTGTATCCTCTGGAATTATTAGTCTATATAATGAGGAAGTTGCAGATCGCTTGATCCAGAGCCAAACGCTGCTCACTGTCGGCCTCCAACAAGTGAAACGCATGGCCTTTCGCCGGTGACTCGTACAGTTCCGACTCTCCCTCCCACCCGCTTTCCCTCAGCCGCTGGAAGTACTCCCTCCCCCTGTCCCTCATCACGTCTTCTTCCGCCAAGCACACCAGCACACGCCGGCTCCCCAGCCCGGTCAAGCTCGGCGCCCCCTCCGCCAACGGATTTATCCACGGGTGGTCCACGTCGCCCGCCCCGGCTGGGTACGCGATCTCCCACATTCTCTTTAGCCCGGCGGTCATCCCCGGGTTTATTTCCTCCGAAGGCAGAGGATTCGAGCCCAGCAAGTACGGGTGGACGAGCACGATCCCCCGGAGTCCCACGCTGCCGGGGTGCAGCGCCTCCTTCGCCGCTCGCATGGCCGTGTGGTGGGCGATGTTCGCCCCCGCGCTCTCGCCCGCGAGGAAGACGCGGTCGAAGTCGGCGTGATCGGCCAGCCAAAGGTCCGCTGTCGCGCCTGCGGTCACCCACCGGAGGGCGGTCCACGCGTCCTCGTAGGCGGCTGGGATTGGATGCTCCGGCGCGAGGCGGTAGTCGACGGAGACGGCGACGACGTTGGCCTGCTCGACGAGCGAGACGACGTAGTCGTGGAAGCAGCGCATGAAAGGGTTGCCAATGCAGAAGCCGCCGCCGTGGAAGTAGAAGAGGAGGGGAACTTTTCTGGCTTGCGTGGCGACGCGTTTGGGGAGGTACAGGCGCGCCGAAACGTGGCCAGTGTCGGACGAGATCACGAGGTCCTTGAAGGAGACGCCGGCTGTGTCAGCCGAGTCGGCAAGGTCGGCGGCATCCGCCGGGACGATGACGGCATCGAGTGGGCGGTCGACCCGGCCGCTCTTGTAGATGGTGAGTAACGGCGAGACTTGGTAGACGATCTCATCGTCTTCGACACGGCCAGACAGGGACGATGCCATGGAGGATGGATGGATTAATCTTACAGTGGCCGGCAGAGAGCGGAGCAACTAATTGGGTTGGGTCGTTACATATATATATATATATATAAACCACGAAGGTTTTATTAGTCAATGCGTCGATTCTTTTCAAAATCAAATATGATTTTCCAACCCGACAGAGAGGCTACTTCGGTTGCGAATAAAATAGACTGATATTGACTTCTCAACTAGAGATCGTTAAAATGTAACAAAAAATTTGCTGGATTTTTCTAAAAAGATTGACACTATCAAAATTTTAGTATTACCAACTAATATTTCCTTATTTTAGAAACATCTCTCCTCTCCTCTTGGTTGAAAATCAATAGAATTGTTAAAAAAACACAAGGAGGTTTTTTTGAGGCAAGATAAAATCTACAGCACCCAGAAAATTTCTAAAAATGCCATTCCCGTATAATCTTGTCATCGCTTTGGTGGTTCAATAGGTTGGAGCTACCTTGGACAAAATTATTAACTCCCATGCGCTTGAAACTGATGGCAGAAGCAAGAAAGATGAGATGTCTCGAGACGATGCAAGGCCGAGATCGTGCGTTTGACTTGTGACCTCCAAAGTCACATCAACGTCCTCCGTAGAAATAATTTCCAAGACCTGCTTTGTTTTTAACCACCCATCTCCTTGCCTAGCGTTTAAAAGTAAAGGGATGATGGCAAGGAAGTATGACCTCGTCAGCCATCTAGAGATCTTTTGAATAATGGTTGATTTATTTGCACAGAGATGGACTAGATGCATCGAGAGAAAGGTTGTCAACTTGGCCCAGATCGATTAGGAGGGTTCAGCTGTAGAAGATAAACAAAGGAAGCCAACTTCTCGTTACATGTTGTCATGTTGAACAGAACCACACCGGCATTGAGAGAGAGAGACGGGTATGACAGAAGTGGCTCGTCGTCGTTCGGATGATCGGATCAGCCCCCACACCCGCGGGGGTGTTCTAGCCACATTGTGTATGCCACGTTTCCTACCGACATGGAGTCAACCAGCGTGGTTTTGGGCGTAAGCAACACGTCTGTCAAACATCAGATCTGCTTCGTGTGGCGTTTTCGTAGTTTCTCTTCAAAGTCGAGGGTCTTCATTTTGAAAAGAGGGTACTTATTGCCTTACTTGTCGCGCTTTAGATCTCCGCCGCCAATGCTCAAAAGCGCATGTTCGGCATATGATAAAGACAAGGTATCTTGTTCTGATTGCGGAGAGAACAAGAGACCGAAGTCGGCAAATTTCAAGGGGTAGGATGAATCCGGTCCGAGATCAAAGAGGAAGGAAGCACTGAGAATGAAGCTGGTGACGGGTCAGATGTCTTCTCTACGGATCTCACTGGACATACACCAGCTTCGAGGAATCTCTACAACACTCAAAGATAATTAGAATGAAGGCTACGAGAGATTTTGGCTCAGTCATGTCGATGAAAAAATCAGTTCATCAGCGAATATGATACGGTGATAAAAAAAAAGTCTCATCAAATAAGTCAAATGAAAAAATAAAGTCTAATAACACAGAGATCCAGGTTAAAAATGGTCAAAAGTCCTGTCGGTCTATTAGACTAGACAATCGGGAGTGCACGGTTGGTCGGGCGAGGATGCTGAACAATCATCTTTCGGCAGCGGCATCTAGAGTTAAGAGGTAAGAGGTAGTCCACGACAGAACAACCCTCGCCTATCGAGCGGCATGACCGGTCGGAAAAAGGTAACCACTAAAAGTCGGGAAGCAAAGAAGATAACAAGGTAGAAGCTCTGAACGACACGATCGAACGAGGGCAGCCAGTCCGAGCGAAATCCGATCGGCTTATAGTGGGACCCAACTGCATATCTTATCATACCCTTATGGAGGTTAGTGTCACTAATAACAGAGCATGTCTAGCAAGTAAATCGTATTTTACAAGCTTCTGGCCTATCACATCAAAAATTTGCGCACTCGGTTAAGGAAAGATGTCAGAGACACTTTTTGACTTGTCTTTTCCTAGGACACTTTGGAAAACGTGTGTATGCTTTGGGATGCATGCTCAGACACTACAGTGACACTATAAAAGGGGGTTCTCATTTACATTCAGAGGTATGCGTAACTTTGTTATTCAACATGCTCTTTGCTACAACACTCTTACTATTCTCCACTGTGGCAAAAACTGACTTGAGCGTCGAAGGGCCAACATTGGGAACCCCTTCCCGGCTTGACACTAACGCCTTTTATGTTGCAGGACAGCGTGGAGTTGCCGCTTAATCAACCTTACAACCACACCCCCAGCTTGTCATCTTCTACGCTTTTAGACAAGATCATATTTGACGCCGTCAGTGAAAAACTCTACCTGAATATGAAACGTGAAGATGGAAGATATTGTACGACTTATTACGGTAACGCTAATACAAGAAGACTTAGAGATGTTGATACAATCCCGAGCCGCGAAGATGGTAGAGCAGTAGCAGACAACAGGCCAACCGACGACTTTCGGGATGCTCCAAACACGCCAATCCCCTACCACCACGCATTTTTCCGCACGCTCTCAGAAGAGCAAGGCTGAGCAGAAAGGACATAAGGGCCATCTTCAGAGGACGCGCCCGTCTGGGATGGGCGGCAGAAAGACAAATCACCCCAACTCGATGACTCTCCCGAGCATATTAATAGGCAGTTTTCTCAAGAGATTCTGGAACGACCTTGGAGTAAAAACCATCTACAGCCCTATCGGGTCGGGTAGTAAGTTTGTGATTGAATTCATGTAAATATAAAAATATTTGTGCCATGAATGCAAGAAAATTTGAAGGAAAAATTAATAAGTGCACTAGACTCTTGAGTCGTTCGACCAAGTTATAAGCGAGCGAAGTCCTCGCACTAACTACCAAAGACTCTCAACCCGTTCAGGTAAGTTATAAGTGAGTTAAGCTCTCACGTCTTCAGACTCTTAAGCCGTTTGACCAAGTTATAAGCGAGCGAAGTCCTCACGCTAAATGTCAAAGACTCTTGACCCGTTCGATCTAGTTTAACTGAACTAAGCTCTCATGACACCAGACTCTTGAGCCATTCATCCAAGTTACAAGCAAGCAAAGCTCTCGCGCTAAATGTCAAAGACTCTCGAGTCGTTCGGCCGAGTTATAAGTGGACTAAGCTATCACGCCTCCAGACTCTTGAGTCGTTCGACCAAGTTATAAGCGAGTGAAACCCTCACGCTAAGTGTCAAAGATTCTCAACTCGTTCGAGCGAGTTATAAGTGAGCTAAGCTCTCATGACTCCAGACTCTTGAGACACACGTGAGAGTGAGGAGGTGAATCATGTGGTTTAAAAAACTTTTCCTTTTTGGGTTTGAAATCAAATTATACGTAGCGGAAAAACATGAAAACAAAAAGTAAAAAGATAGATTCAGTATTATTTTGTTCGGAACCTTCGGCAACTCCTACTTTAATACTCAGGTCCCGCAGACCTATCGACGGGTAACTAATAATCTCTTTCAGAACCGCCAAAAGAGGGTGTAGGTCCCTTCAGCAAGCAAGAGAGGGTGAATTGCCTTACAATAAAACAAACAAATATTTTTCTCAAACAATCGGACTTAACACAATTACACACTTAATTAAACAAAATAATAGAATCAACATAAGTACGAGACAAGCAAGGTTTTTTACTTAGTTGGCAATCAGAGGATTGCTACACTAAGGAAAGTAGACTTGGTAAAAAAATTTCCTTTTTGAATAAAACGTCAGAGGCGGAGAAGCCTTGTACAAAAAAATGAAGCTCGGAAGTGAAGAACTGAATATAATTTAAAGTACAAAGTGTGTTGTACGAAAAGGAGAAGACCAGAGCTCTATTATAGTCCACTAGTCAAAAATGACTGTTTGCTGACGTGACACAGTCCGAGCGCCCGGACCCTCTCTGGGCGCCCCCAGCATGTCAAATCTTATATCCTCACAAACGGCTATGGAACGGGCAAAAGACAAAATAATATTTTATCTGGTCCAGGCGCTTGGAACAGTGCCGGGCACCCAGACCGCCTCGAATAGGGGCTCCTCGACGAGGTGCCCCAGCCCGGACCAAAGTAGTCCAGGCGCCCGAACTCTAATCAACTCAGTGTTGACTTTTTATCCAGGAATTCTACTCCGGTTTCGCTCACTTGGGTGATTTCAACCATCTGGAATAGGGCTCACCCGAATCCATTTTCCGGCTTTCTCGAACAGTCTTCCGCTCCACCTTCTCATCCCTCAGAAACTTTGCGCGCTTCCTTCTCGTTAGCCAGCGTACTTTTTCGCAACACTCCGGTCCTCGAATGCACCAAGTCGGTCGACTCTCTCCCATGCGGTCCTTCTCACTAGCTGCGTCTTTCGCTCGACTTCCTGTGCTCCTAAGTTTTATACACTTAGACACAAGACATCAAAAGATAACAGGACCTAACTTGATTTGTTTAAACACATTAAAACTATCATGGGGTACTTATAATCTCTATTTTTTATATGAGAAATCCAAGTTAAATTAGGGTAAACCAAAAATAAATAATAATTAAATTGCAAGTCTTTAATATGTAATTAATAATATTTAATGTAAAAAAAATTCATCCTCTTCCTAAACTTAATCTCTAAGGGTAATAAAATGACATACATTAAAAAATGAACTTTAATGTTTGAAAATATGAATTTTTACGATTTAGTAAGTAGTTTTATTATTTTTAATTGTTCAAAAATTCTGAAAAAAGTTTTATATCAGTTAAGCTGACATATCTAAAGCTGCGATAAAATTTACATAAAAAAATAAAATTGATTTAAGCAATAATAAATTATTTTATACAGATGATTGTATTATTTTATAAAAATACTTAAAATAGTTTTTAACCTTAAAAAATCATAAAAAAATTTCTAAGAATGTAATAGAGAAAGTATTTTTAAAAATTGAATCTTCAAAATTTTTTATATTAAAAGTTAGCATTTGGATAAATAATTAATAGAAAATTTAATAACAGTTAAAAAAGTTTGAAAATATTTTCTTGGACAGAGAACTTGATAAATTTTTATAGAAAAATAAAGTTTGTAAAAATAATAATGCAAAATTGTTTTAAATTAAAAAATATATATAATTTTAGTTAAAAAATTTATAAAAAATAATTCAATAGTAAAAAAAAATTAAAACTTTTTATACGTATCATGAAACCCTTTTCTCTTGGAAAGATTAATATCAAATTAATTTCGAAGTGAAATCAGACGAAAAAAAATGTTAGACAATTTTCAGCAAAAATTATGAATTCAAATTAAAAATAAAGCATGTATAATGATTTTTAATTTAAGTATGATTGTAGAACCTAATATAGGTTCCTACCTATTGGATTAATTATAATTTTTTTTAAAATATATTTTAGAGATAATTTTCTAATTTGACCCTTATGATATCTAAAATTTCAATTAATTATTTGATAATTTCTAATTTGTTGAACATGTGAACATGCATAATTCATCAAATTTTCTATTTCTTCATTCAATTTATCATTTTCAATTTTTATCTTGTCGAAATCTTCTAATCGACAAGATATTACTAAGGTTATTTTTAATTCCTCATTGCCCTTTTTAAATTTCCCATTTTCAATTTCTAATTTATAAGAATTTTTCTACAGCATTTTTATAAATTTAAATAACTTATCAGGAAGTAGAGATCGTACCTAACTTACCTTGTCGATCTCATTATTTTATGCTCCCCCTGTAGTGCTATTTTCTTCTGACATTACTCCCTTTTTATCGATACTCTCGATGCTTATCTCGAATGAGCATGCTTCTTTATCTTCTTATTAACTTGTCATCAGTGTAAGTCTGGCGTAGACTTCAATTTCTAACTTTGACGTTTTATCCTATGTCATTTTTAGGTTCTTATGCTTTTTCAGGGTTAGTCTTTTGTCCTTGTCCTTGTCCTTATCTTTGTTCTTCAGTTTTGGGTCATTGTATTTGACGTGTCCTTTTTCATTGCAGTGATAACATCTCACTCTCCTTTTTCTTCTTTTGGTCTGCACTTGATTGAATTTATTAGTTTTAATTTTTTTTTTAAACTTCCTTACGATAAATATCATTTCATCATCGTCAAGAGAAGTTTTGGAGTCTGGTTCATCCATTTTTGTTTTTAAGGTTATATTCTGTTGGAACCCCAAGGTTGTTTTGGTGTGATCAACAAGTTAAGTTAGGTCCTGTGTGTTTTTAACCCTTGTGTCTAAATGCGCAGGAGCTTAGGAGCACAGGGAGTCGAGCGGAAGACGCAGCTAGCAAGAAGTACGACACGCTGTGCGTCCGAGGGATGAGGCGCTGTGGAAGAGTACACCGGCGGACGAGAAGGAAGTGTGCGGTGGTTCCGAGGGACGAGAAGCCAGAGCGGAAGACTGCTCGAGGAGTAAGAGATGCAGCTAGCGAGAAGGTCGACACGGGGTGCGACCGATGGATGAAGACTGCGAATGAGTACGCTGGTGGACGAGAATGAAGCACGCGACGATTCCGAGGAACGAGAAGCCAGAGCGGAAGCCTGCTCGAGAAGGTTGGGAGTTGGGTTTGGGTGAGCCCTATTCCGGATGGCTGAGATCACCCAAGCAAACGGATCCTGAGCAGAAGACCCGGACCAAAGTCGAGCTGAACCGGAGTAGAGAGCCCGGACCAAAAAGTCAACCAAAGTTG
>JBBMJZ010014959.1:0-11106 GCA_037833815.1 Zingiber zerumbet | reverse complement strand
GCACCTCTACCGCTGCACGGTAGCTTAGAGGGCTTAAATAATCAAACTTGTTATCTTTCTCCGTAGTTTCTTAATTTTTTTTCTCCTCCTATTTTCTCTTTTACGTTTTTATAAATTTTTTTTAAAATCTCAATATATTATATTATAGGTAGGGTTATAAATGAATCAAATATTCATGAACAAACTTAATATTCTAATGCTCTAAAATAGATAGATTTCTATGACAATAATTACTAAGAATATCATAAAGTAATATATAATCAATAAAAAAAAGACAGCCCGGTAAAAAGATCCATTGTACGCAGCCTTACTCTACTTTTTGCAAGAGACTATTTTCAGGATTTAAACCCGTGACCTTTTGGTCACAAAGTAACAACTTTATCGTTGCGCCAAGACTCCCCTTTTGTAATAGATAATCAATAACTGAGACAAATTATGTGAGCCAAATTTTCCCTTAATTAGGTCTACCAAGAGCATTAGCATTACATGCATATAATAAAATGCAAAGAAGAAGCTAGAACAAACCCATCTGGGTTAATATTCATTACTAGAACTATTTTGGGTGGATCCTAAAATCTCAATGGTTCAGGTAATTGATACATGGACTTCAATTTTGACAAAATTAAATTTCTTAAACTTTTCTTCCAATGTCGGCCGCTTTTCGGTGTCAAGACTGGCAATGTAAACTTACAAGGTCTATGGCCTCTCTGTAAACAGGAAAACTAAGTAAACCTATCTCCATTGTCATTCAAGATAGCATTGCACTGACCTTCCTAGCAAAGTCATCATCGTCATCTAGATCATCTTTGTTTGAGTCGGATGCGTCGTCGTAGTCGTCCTCCTCCTTGTCCTTTCCTGATTCATAATTGAAATCCCCATCTTGCTTGTCAGAATTTTCCAGCTCTTCCTCTTCTGCATTCTCCAAACATAAACCATCTTCAGTTCCCAAGGCATTAGCTTTAGTTGGATAATGACTGTCATAGACTAGCTCATTTTCAGCAGGGATCACTCCCTCCTCATGGCTAATGAGTGTCTTCCCTTCTGTTCTGGCTTCTAATTGAGGAACTGATTCATGGATAGATGAGTCTCCATTTTGACTGTTTTCATGTTGAGCAGTAGAAACTTCATTCTTTGCATATGCCAATTCCCTTTTCCTCTTCAAGATGGCACTCAGTGGCAGCGGACCTTCAAAAGATATAGGATTTTCTGGATTTTGAACCCCTACCAAGCTATTAGAACCAGCACCTTTGATTTCGTCGATATTCTCATGTTTCCTTGCACCTTTTAGCTCTGCAAGGGACTTTGGGCTCACAAAATCCACAGAATCTGTGTCATCTTTTAAGGTTGTTTTGATTCTAGGAAACCTCTCATCATTACAAAACATCTCACTTGGTTGATATCTTACCCTTCCTGAATGCCTTGACTGGTAGTTTATTCGCTTCATTGGTGACCATCTGCTTCTGGGACCCTGTCCCCTCTCTTTCTCTGAGAGCATATTGCTGGCTGCATCAATAACAGACCTCCCAGGAAATGCAATCCTGCCTTGAAGACGACTGCTGATGCGCTTCTCAGGAGGAAATTTTAAATCATCATCATGTGAATGGTGAACATAATGTCTCTCCTCAGCATGTTGCTCATCTCTTTGGTAGTGCTCATTATGACCATGATTACTAGTAGATCGCGTACCATTGAACCTTCTTCGTTTGTTTAGCTGGTAGCGCAAATCTGACCCATTCATTGCATCAGATTTTGTCTCTCTAATGATTACTCTTCTTTCAAATGATGATGCTCTGTCCAATGTTCTGCCAGCATTCTTTGATTCCCAGCCATATCTGCTATGTGGTAGTTCATAGTTTTCATATTTGCCAATGCCATTGTGTAGATCCCTTTCAATCTTTGTCATAGCCACATAATCACTGGGGTGATAATCATATTCATCTTCAGCTTCCATCTTTTGTCCACCATGACCAGACATTCTTCTGAAATTATCTTCATTATGGTAGTAATCAGGGTCTTCAATATCATCTTCTACAAGTACATCAAAACCAGGGGAATGCTCCCGGAAGAACTCATCGCCATCCCTACCATTATCTGGTTCCTCTTCAGTAGGTTGCACCTGATGACCCCATGGTTGGTCTTCAAAATAATCACTGTTAACAGATACACCATTCTGTGGCAGTCCAGGATGGTCACCATCCATTGAATGAGGTGGCAATATTTTATTTTCAGATGGTTCATGCTTGGGAGCATTGTCTGCTTTAGTTTCATGTTTTCGTGTTGCATATGATACTTCACCGTGCCTACTGATAGCCATCTTGTGTCTATCATGATTGGCTGATTCTGTATTATGTTGCATAGTAATTATTTTATGTGTATCTTGTTCATTTGATTTTCGTGGTGCAGCAGAAAGCGAAGAAACCTTTGTAGCCGGCTGGGGAAGAAAGTTGACAGATGCCTGAGGTCCATGCATGAATGCACACTTTTCACCTTTCAAACACTGGCCCCACTGGAAATAGTAGCAAGGAACACTTTGTTTAGTTCCATTGTTAGGAGTTCGGGCAGCTGGTGTTAATGTCGATGCTGAAGTCTGACTTGACAGTGGCGGTGATCCAGAGTTAGGCATTGCTGTTGCAAACAGAGAATCAAGAGGCTGTACAACAAACAACATCAATTAGCGTCGTGTATATAAACTATTTAATTGATACGTTGCATTAAAAAAATATAGGTAATCATCGGATGGTCATGTCATCTAATTGTAAAATATTCAAACATGATTGGCATTCAATTAAGGAAACAAATACGAAATTTGAACCAGACAACTGTTGCAATTACATAAATATGGATTATTGAAAGTCATGAGTTATAAAATAGAAAATTTCTTGATCGAACACTCAATGAGAATCCTGTTGCTACATGCACTTCAGTCCCTGATGATAACAGCTAACATAAACAAAAAATTGTTTCAGTTAAGATGGCCACCTGAAAATTGAGGACAGATCCTCTAGTCCGCAAATTGCGGATGATCCATTTTTTTAGACCCTTGATTTGGATGGACCCCACCTATTTACACGTGGAGTCCATCCAAATCAAGGGTCCTTATGTAATGGACCATCCCCTGGTTCGCAATTTGCGGACCAAAAGATCCCGACTGCTGAAAATGAAAATTCTCCGCAAAAAATTAACTTTGGAGCAGATCATATGAATACGAGTAAAATTTAAGCTGACAAAAACAAGCATGCAATTAATTGTTCCTTGTAAAAAGATACATTGTACCATGTGAATCACGTTTGGAGAATTCATGCACAGCAAATAAGCACGAAAAGGTGGAAATGACATACTGGATGGCGGAATGAACATTTTGGATTGAGGCAGTTCCCATTTAGCCAATACCAACAGTCCCTAGGGTTAACTCTGGCACCCTCACTGTGGCGATAATCACAGTCACTCCCCTGAATGAAGAAATAACTGTTAGATTCTAACACAAAATACAATTTCCGAGATACAGAATAATGCTACCAGCAGAGTAATATTAACATATGAGCACGCATATGCATCAGCAGAGTATAGCTTAGAAGAGAGCTGTAAGTTTTGATATATGATAAACATCATTATCAAAGAGCTCAAGAAAAAATGTTCAAGTAAATGAATTTTAAAATCAATATCAGAATAAACTCAAGACCAGAATGAACTGAAAGTAGCAGAATGCATATGTGCATGCTAATTGTACAAAATGCCAAATTTGATAACCGTATCCAATCTCATCTAAGATTTTGTTAACAACCTACTTTGAGCACAGGGTTTATGATTGAAGTTGAACATAGAACTTAGAGCAAATGCACATTAGAAGGGCCTAACTACAGGGTTTAAACAGAAGAAAGAACTAAATTACTGTATTAACACCATGCTACCACAAATAGTCCAATGCTTCAATTAATTCGACAACATGGTGCCATCAGAGCAACTACTGTGAAATGAAACTGCATGTGCCATAGAGGTGTAACAATCAGAACAGGCATTTATAATTCTGGTCATTTGAATTATCTTCAAATCATTATTAAGGCATTAAGGTGGAATCCTCTTCTTATGGAGTTCAAACACTAGTAAATGGAGCAAGATTAGGGATCGAAAAAGTTGACATTACCTATTTACATGGCACAACCTAGCCTAGCCTGTAATTTTGCAGCTTGGTTTGAGGTAAATAAATTTGGGTCATAAACAGGTTGACTCATTTATGACCCTAAAATAACCAGCTCACCCAAGTCATAAATGAATCATAGTTTATAAATATAGATATTTAATTAGTTATTTAGTAGGTGATCTATTATATGAGTTATAAATATATAATCTAATAAATACATTATAAATGCATAATTTATACAATTATATTTTTAAGTTTTTGTATAATTAAAAATAGGTAGTATGTTGTTTGTATTTGAAATTTTGTTTGAGTTTGTTAAATGGGTTGGCGACCCATTTATGACCACTTAATTATATGGGTCATGTCACAGCCCATTTATGACCCCATCTAATCTGTTTGATTAAATAGATCATAATTAGGTCAATCCGTTTATAAGCAAGTCCTGAATAGGTCATGAATTTTGACCCATTTATCAAACGGGTTGGGTTTAGGTCAAGAATAAAAATATATGGTTCAACTAGACATGGCCATTTTATGCCACCAAACCAAATTGCCACTCCTATCAAACATGGACATAAATATAACACCATTTTGTTCATCATTCATCAATATGCAGATTTCATATCATAGACTTTCATCCTTCAATATTGTAAGCTCATCTATGCATTGAAAAAAAGGGACTTCTACTAATCAAGAGAAGCCTTAGTCTTTTTATGCAAAGGTTGTGTGTATCATAGACCAAAAGAAAAATTTTATAAGGTTGTGATACAAAAGACCACAATTAGATGTAGCTTTGAAACATCATAAATTATAGAACAGATATGGTGGTACAAATGCCTACTTGGAGGAGGGAGGAAGATTGTGGGAAAACGAGAGGAGGGAGTGGGGGAGAGATATGCAGAGGAGAGGAGTGATCAAGAATTGTCTACTTTGATGAAAGGCAGGGAAGGAAAAAAATGTAAAATTCCACTTCTACTTGTCTTGTTCAACCTCTTTTCTATTATACCCAACTTGGAGACGCTACTATGGTGGTCAAGTCCAGCAGTTGTGCAGCCAAATCAACAGTTGAAGTGGTTAGGCCATAATCCTGTGACAACCAACGACTGAATCTAGTGGCCCGATCCCATGATGGCCAGCAGTGATCTGGTGACCAGATCTGACAAGTTGGTCAATGATGGTAGGTGACTCATGATGAAAAAAAAGGATAATGGTCTTTTACTATTTTTCTCTTCATCTCCTTCCAATGATGGCAGATCAATTTTGGAGGAAAGGAGGATGCTGCCTTGGTTCCCTTCTCTCCATCCCTCCATCCAAGTAAATAGAAGACTCTCTTCCTTTCCTTCACCATCTCCCTCTGTTTTGCTCCCCTTCATTTATGTAACACTGCTTTAAAGACAATCAATAGATTCTACAATTAAACAGATTGAATCAACCAAAGTTAGATGTGTGAGGGCCAGAGAGATATTGAAAATTTCATTTAATTGAATTAAGTGATTTAAAGATCTAAATATTAGTAGAAATAAAATCTCCTAGAGAGATAAATCCTAAAAAATTCATATAAAAGACCCAAATAGTAGGGCTCATCAATTCTTATTGTTGTATTTAAGTAGAAAAGCTTTGGTCTTTGATTGCCTTACAAGAGCTTTCAAGAAGATTAACTATGCAAATACTCTTCTTGCACAACGAAAATCCTAAAGCCATCATGCAAGACTGCAGAGAACGCAATTTACAATTCGGGAAAAATTAATAGTAAACTGAAGTAATATTGTTCAACCATTGCAACTTGATACATCATATGCTCCATTTTACAAAGTTTAGCTCTACAAGAGAGACAAATGATTAATTTTGAAATATACAATAGTGGTATTCAAAATAGTTTTCTGTGCAAGGAAGCTTAGATTTATGTTGTAAGCAATTGCATAGATCTCTCTTTATTTATCCATTCTAGGCTCTTAAACAAATTACTTGCTAGATGTTGAACTTATTAAAAGTAAATGATGGTTATCGCAAAGTGATACTAAAGCCATAGGGAACTTTTATCTGGACATGCAAATATGGAGGACAGTTTCTATGAATCACATTATGCACAAACACAACCCTTCGTCAAGCTGGAGATCCAACAATAGATCCATTGATGTGCTATTACAGGATAATACCAACACAATCTGAACCATTGGAAGGAAAGCCCGCATGAACCCTAAGAAATTAAGCAATCTTTTGGATGCATGAATTCAAACAGTTATTGAGAAGCAAGTTCTTCCACTAATGCAAACAAAAACAACTTATCACAAGCTCAAACTATGGAAAGAATATGGAAAAATGACTGTTTATTACTTGAACTTCCTACAAGGGCATGCACAACAAACTAGTCCGGACAATCTTCCCTGAAACAAATTTTCTTCTTAGCACGAGGATTATTTACGGGATTTGAACCACAAAAAATAAATAAAGTACAAAGAATCAAATGCATGTGAGTGAGCCTAAGGGCACAAAAAAATGCACAATTCAAACTAGGTGTAAACAAGGAGGCAAAACACCTTCTTGCAGGTCAATGGGGAAGCCAAAAAGTAGACGCAGTCGGTGTTCCTCTTCAACGCCTCTTCCTCGGCCGTCGCAGGCTGCATCGCTTCACGCCTAACACCACCTTCCATATTCCAACTCCTTCACAGAAGAAGGGGCACCGACGGATCCCAACCTCCACGCCGCGGATCAGAGCGTCCAGGCGGAGACTGGTAAAACCCCAACTCAGGGCACAGGAAGCGCGAAAAGGGGAGCTGACCCACGGATCGGGGAGTCGAAAGCCGGAACGCGATATCCGAGAAGACAAATTATGGGGGAAATCGATTGAGATGAACCTCCAGATTCAAGCCGCGGAGAGAAATCCTTAGCCAGAGGGATTCATTTCGGCGATTCTGCGAGGCCGTTGGCGATTGGCGAAGGCTTCCGCTGCTCTCGCTGCGTGAAGCAGAAGCCCTCGATCTCGTTTCGTTTTCCACGCTGTCTTTTATCTATTTATAGTACATTTGCTATTTTACTAGAAAACTTAGGAAAGTAGTGGTAGACGCCTAAGAAGGGTTTTAGGCGAGTACATACCCATGATTTGAAAACGACCCAAATAATCACAAGAGCCCAATAGATTACCAAATTTAAACTTGATAAATTGCCCAGTATAATTCCGTACTGTTCAATAGATATTAAGATTCAATAAACGGCAATTCACCCTAGGGCACAAGTAGATTTTCAAATGGATCAAAAGGCAAACATTAGGGCACACTCAATTATATGTTCTTCCTGTTCTATTTCTCATGTCAATATTCATACAACTTCTCTTCTATGTGTATTCTCTCTCTTCTTCTTTCTTTTCTTTCCTCCCTCCTTTTGCATACACAAATATTCAGATTAGGTCCACGTTAGCCTTGATAACATGATGTATTCATATATGCTGATATGGACTATACTAGGGTCCACTCAATTATGTGTTTTTCTCATTCTACCTCTCTGGTCAAATCTAACTTTTTCTCTTTCTCTATTCTTTTTCCTCTCTCCTATTACATACAATCTCTCCTCTTATTCCTCTATCTTTTTTTGCATGCACTCATAAATGTTCATATCATGTCAACGTTGACCTTGATATGAACCTGATATGTTCATATTAGGCCTAACGTTGGCTAGATATGAGTCCATATTAGACTCATATTGAGATTTAGAGCTTATTTTTCTAATAATATTTTAATATCTTTAGAGAAGACAAAATAAACAATAAAGTGCACCATTGGACTCCTTATAATCTCAGAAATCCAAAAAACCTGAATTTGATTCAATTGGACATGTCTAGATCTATCAGTGGATTTTGGTCAATTAGTGGGTCAAAACCCATTGACTTAACCTCTTTTATGTTCTTTAGATTTATGAGGCTGCAAGGAGTTTAACAGTAGCATCTACTACTTATTTTGACTTCTCTGAAGATGTTGAAATATTATTGGAAGAATCGGCTCTAAATTCTATCATGGACCCACATTGAGCTTGATATGAATCATATCAAACTCACATTGGGGGTTTAGAGTTGATTTTTTTCTTATTACATTTTAACACTTTTGAAAGTCGAAATAAGTAATGGAAGGCATTGTTAGACTCCTTGTAGTCTCATAAATTTACACGACCTGAAATGGATTCAATCGGACTTATCTAGGTCCATCAACGAGTTTTAACTGAAGTCCACTGATGGACACGTTGACTTAATATAAGGCTCACATTGGGGTTTAGAGTTGACTCTTCCTTATTACATTTTAACATTTTCGAGAAGCCGAAATAAGCAACAAAGAGCATCATTAGACTCTTTACGGTCTTAGAAATTTACAAGACTTGAAATGAGTCATATCAGATCTGTCTAGCTCTATCAGTAGATTTTGATCAAAATCCACTGATGGACACGTTAAGCATGATATAAATCATATCAGACCCACATTAGGATTTATGGTTGATTTTTCCTTATTATATTTCAACACCTCTGAGAAGCCGAAACAAGTAACGGAGGGCACCGTTGGACTCCTTACTGTGTCAGAAATCTATAAAATCTAAAATAAGTCCAATCAGGTATCATACCTGTCTAGGTCTATTAGTAAATTTTGATCAAAATCTACTGATAAACATGTTGGGTCTGATATGAATCATATCGTTAAGCCTGATATGATTCATATCAAGCCCACGTTTGGGTTTAGAGTCGATTCTTCCAATGACACTGTGGAGAAGTTAAAATAAGCAATAGAGGGCATCGTTGGACTCCTTGTAGCCTTAGAAATCCAAAGAACCTAAAATGGATCTAATCGGATCTATCTAGCTCCATTAGTGGATTTTGACCAAAATTCATTGATGGACCTAGACATATTTGATTAGACTCATTTTAAGTCTTGTGGATTTTTTATACTGCAAGGAGTCCAATGTTAGTCCCTGTTGCTTATTTCAGCTTAGAGTTGATTCTTCCTTATTACATCTTAACTCATTCGAAGAAATAGAAATAAGCAACGGATGACAACGTTGGACTCCTTACAGCCTCATAAATCTAAAAGACCTAAAATGAATTCACTCGGATATGTCTAGATTCATCAGTAGATTTTGCTCTCATTTTAAGTTTAATGAATTGCTGAGGCTACAATGAGTTCAATTGTGCCCTCTATTGCTTATTTTAGTTTCTCCAGAGGTGTTAAAATAATATTGAAAGAATCATCTTTAAGCCCTAACATTGACCTGATAAGAATATAGCAGGTTCATATCAAGCTCAACGTAGACCTGATATGAATATTTATATATGCATGTAAAAAGAGAGAGGAAAGAGAAGAGAGAAGAGGAAAGAAAAGAGAGGTTAGAGCATCCACATTAGCTACCCCTATCTAAAGATTTTAGCTTAAATTTTGGATAGGGTAACTAAAAATCCTTTACATCAGTTACCCTTTCCATTCCCTAAATTTAGATTTGATGAATAGTGATTCTCTAAATTTAGGGAATGAAACTTCTACCCTAAAAATAAAATAATATTTCTTTTTAATCTTTCTCCTTCCACTCAATCTTTTCAATCTCTCTCCTTCCACTCATTCCATAAATATAATAATAAAAAAATTAAAGAAAAAAATAGTAAAAAATTAAAGATGATGAAATTTTTAGGATAGTTGATGTAGTGTATAGTGAAAAGTGATTGTCTAAATTTAAGAAAATGAGTTATTTATCTTAAATTTTAGATATAGTAATAGAGAAAGTAATGTGGATGCGGATATTATGAATTATAACTCTTCCATATTAAACATTTAGTCACTAGTGAATATTATATTATAGTAATTCAAAGTCATTGAGATATGTTTTAAAACAAAAGTGAGTTGAGGTAAAATAAAATATTATTTTGATAATCAATGAAAAGATGTCTTATAAGGATTCTAATATAAAATGATAATTTTTAAATTTTTACCCAACTAAATATAAATGTTTGGATATATACAACTCGTTAATATTTATAAAAAAAATATTCATAAAAAATTATAAACCATGTAAATAAATAAAAAAATTCAAAAATAAATAAATAATTTATAATATCAACCTCATTAATCAACCAAATAAACTTAAAATATAATCATTTTAAATGAACCAACTAATGGAGAGCTTAATAATATTTAAATTAACTAAATTAAAGTAAAATTTAAATTAAACTCAAACTCATGAATAAGAAATCAAGTCAAATTTAAATATCTTTTCCTCCAAGGACTTGATTCATTTTAGATTCTGCTTAATTTAGGGCTGTTTGATTCTTTCCTAGGAATAGGAATCGGAATGAGAATCATTGTATTGTGGAATGAGAATGAGTATGGATATGAATATCACTCTTAAAAGCAATGTTTGGTTAGTTGCATATTTCCTATCGGAATAAATCAAAATTTCCTTTTTTACCCTTAAAGGAAAATAAGAGGAAAAATTAGATGTGAGAGAAAGATGAATGTGAGAGAAAAATATGATGAGAGAGAAAGTCTGATGAGAAAGAATGAAGAGAGAGAAAGTGTGATGCGAGAAAATGAGAAAAGAGAGTGTAACAGGAGAGAGCATGATGAGAGAAGATGAGAGAAAATATGATGTGAGAGAAAGCATGATGGGAGAGGATAAAGAGAGAGAAAATGTAGTGAGAAAAAAAGGAGAGAGTGTGATGAGAGATATTGAGGAGAGAGAAAGTATGGTGAGAGAGAAAGTATGATGAGAGAGAGTGTGATGAGAAAAAAAGAGAACAGTGAGTGTGATGGGAGAGATTGAGGAGAGAGAAAGTATGATGAGAGAGAGTGTGTTGAGGAAAAAAAGGAGGGAGTGTGACAAGAGAGATTGAGGAGAGAGATAGTGTGATGAGAAAAAAAGAGAAAAGAGAGTGTGATGAGAGAGATTGAGGAGAAAGTATGATGAGAGAGAGTATGATGAGATAGAAAGTATGATGAGAAAAA
>JBBMJZ010014951.1:0-11107 GCA_037833815.1 Zingiber zerumbet | reverse complement strand
TCTACCTTTATTTGGGTTGTAATAATGTCATATGCTTAAAATGGCTAAGTAGTCTATATAGGCCTTTACTAAATGGGTTTTTTTGGCCTTTTAGGGTTTTTTGGTCACCTTATAGCTATAAATAAAGGGGGTGACGCCCACACATGTATCTTTGACATATTTTTCAATATAAAGCACGGTAAGGCTCTCGCTTGATGGTTCTTCATTGAACTTGAACTTATCAAGGCATCTCCTTGTGGCGTTCAAAAACATATCAACCTCAATCCCAAGGTTGTAGCGTCTTTCATATTCTATACCAAGGTTCGTGCTTTCCCAAGCATTAGGTCGAGGTTTCTTTTCATCCATCTTATCGTCTTAGACCTTCCTTCTTTCTATTTCCAATCCATTGTGGGTTCTTGAGATATCTTTCTCGTTGGGTTCACATCATTTCTTGTTCCAAACTCATAACTCCCACGTACTCTCTCATATTCCTCATTTTTCACTCCAACATTCCCATTTAGATCACCTTCTATTAATATATATATATATATGATACATTAACGACCCCCCTAGTGCTGGCCCCACGGATATGGAGGAAGGTATATGTAGGTACACAGGCATCATGCGCATGGTGGGGTAAACCCCAGGTCGTTAGTTCCTAAGAATCGACCCCTGACCATTGCGCCAGAGATGTCATGCGTCCACCGTCTGTGCTATGCCCTGAGGGCAGATCACCTCCTATTAAAATTATTTTATTTGGTGGACATTTTGTAATATTTCATCTAAGTCCTCCCAAAACCTTAATTTGGTAGCTTCACCTAATCCTACTTGTGGTGCATATACGCTAATTATGTCCATAGTTTCTTTCGCCACTATTATCTTAAGGGCTATAATTCTATCCCCTTTTCTAACTACTCCTACAACTTCATTTTTTAACAAACTATCTACAATAATACACACTCCATTTCTTGCTTTACTCTTTCAGTGTACCATCACTTAAAACCCTAGTTCTCTATCATCTTTGCCTTCTCACCTACCCATTTTGTCTCTTATACACACAAAATACTAATTCTTCTCCTAATCATCATATCTACTATCTCTATTGATTCACTAGTGAAAATTTCTATGTTCCAAATCTTAGATTATTAGTTTTCCTATCATATTTGTTCTTATCTAACCTATGGTGTAAGAACTCTTGCCTATTTAACACTACACTCAAGTTCTCATGGAGATGTAGCGGTCTTTGCTGAAACATTACAGTCGGACCCTGTAACGTGAACTCTTGCATATTTAGCACTACACCCGAGTTCTAGAGATGTAGCGGTCCTTGCCGAAATGTTACAGTCGGACCCTGTAATGCGTTCCTTCCGGGGAACAACCTAGCATTAGCACATAGTTTAATGGATTCGTTCATTGAATATTTATCATAGTTTTAATGCTGGCTGACAACCTAACACAACTCTCCTCCTTTATCCGAGCTTGGGACCGGCCATGACCGGTCGTCATGGGTGGAGTTTCATCAAAACCTTACAACGATTGAAAAAAAAAACAAAACATACTTATTAACAATAAGTCATGCAACCAATCTCAAAACATACATACTTTGACCTATATAGTGCAGTCAAACATGTTAGAAAACTTACCTTAAGATTTTGCAACCCCTTTAGTATAAGTATAGTTATGATACATAATTAAATTTAAAAAATAATAAATAAAAAAAAATTTAAAACTTGATTTAATCAAATTTACTAAAACCAATTTTAGGCACTACATAACTATAAGAGTAGAAATTAGAAGCAAAAACATAGTAGCAACCAGAAAAATGAGGAAAAAACACATACTCGATGGACAAAAAAGTAAAAAGTTAAAAACAAATGCAATTTTTTTTAAAAAGCACTTTAGAAAACTAAAAGGACAAGCAAACAAGGAATAAATAAAGAACAAAACAAATAAATAACTAGAGAAGAGGAAGTGAAGAGTGAACATCAACCTCTGCTTATCTAATCTGAAATATTCAATGAGTCATATTCACATTCATGTATACTAGTAGAATCAAATCTAACTAGAAATTGATAACCAAACGGAATACTAGGCATGAAGTAAATTGTGCATCGTGTCCAATTTCATCCAACTTCATACCTTTCCGACTTGAACCTTATATCTCAAAGAGGTCATATTTCTGTGGTTGGTAGTAATATCAGAAAGGTGCATTGCCCACCTTCTTAGGTGTTGGCTTGCAATGCTTCCGTAGCCTTTAGGTTGTAATCTGTAGACTGTGTTGATGCATAGGACAAGGACTTGATTTTTTTCCTGATATTACTGAGAAATGTTGTTTCTAGTAAGTTCAAGTGTTTCCTAGTTCTTGTTTCTCATGGATATCAATCAAGAGTTGAGAACCCATGTTGTTTGTGTAGGAGAGTGAAATACATGGTGTTATGTAACTGTAGATTAACTTATAAAGCATTCACTTAGTTAGCACCCTACTGGGATAATAGTGAGATGTTCAACCCTAGTTTTTCCTTATCAGATAGCTAGTGCCCAAGCAATTTTAACAACACATCTGATACAAATGGTTTTTGCTGCTAAACCTGATACATGAGTCTAATTATCCATGGGAGGTTTGACCCTTTCTTTTCAAGTCAATTTAATCGATGCTAATAAGTACTTTTTAGGCAGTTGAAAATGCTTCATATATTATGAATTAGTTGGAATTGGACTCCTTGGTCTAGATGCACTTAGTGGTCTAGTTTCTGGTTGTTTTTATAGGTTGAAAGATTTGCTGAATTACTTTCATTTACAAGTTCAAAATTGTCTAGTATGTAATTTTTTTTTACGATGACTTGATATTGAGATTTGTTAAAAGTTGATTGGTTACGGACTTATTCAAAAAGTTCTAGCTTTTACAAAATAGATCAATTTATATATTTATATTCATAGTATTCCCACTTCTTTGTGGGTGTGTATGCTTCATTTGCTTGAGTCAAACCCAGGAGAGATAGAATGTGAACTATGAATCTCTTGCCCTTGAATTATGTTAAAATTGATTGGTTAACCACTTACCCCAAAAGCATTTAGGAAATTGGCCAATTTATGTATTTATATTCCTAAAAATCTTAATTTGTACATTATATTCTCAATAAGCTTGATTAAGTTAATTATATTTATTCAATGCAAGAATTAGTTCAACCATGTAGTCTAAAAAATTAATGGAGAATCTTCCATAACCTTCAAATCCATTTAAGTGCTAACCAAGAGGAGGGATAAGATGCAATGTGCTAGAACCTCATTAGGATAGCTTTAATATAAATTCCAGCACAAACATGAATCTGAGCAAGTTATTAGTGAATTCTCATCTAATGCGCACTCTACATTTTGTGCTTAGACCTGTATGTCCCTTTTTTTCCTCCTTTCATTAAGCGACACTCACTACTTCTCTATATGCCTATCAACTACATTCAGAAAAAGACCACCAACTATGCCAATCATTGTGATTATCTTAAGATTTATATGATTCACCATTTGCATTCAACTGACAATGTGGTATCTTGTATGCAAACCTAAAGGTTTGATTTCATATTATGTCTTGTATGCTTGTATTTAAAACTGTTATGATGTTAGTTGTATCTTGGCACATAAAGGCTGCCACAATGTGTGAATTTTCACCACAAGAATTCATTGGTGGATTACATTCACTTGGGTAACTTTTGTTCTACTGATTAGTTTGCGAATGATGGTTAGTAGCTATGTTGACAGTAGAACTGTTTGATGTAGGATAGATACAATTGAAAAGTTTCGAGAGAAGTTGTCATACATGTTTAGTGAGCTAAGAGATGATCGTTAGTATTTTTTATTCTATTCAATTTCATATATCACAAGTTTAAATATTTGATTTCTTGTCATTTGAAAGTTGATAATTTTTCTTATTAATTGAAAATAAAAAATAGTTATCTATGTTTTCTAATAGTCATTTTCTTGCCTCTCTTTCTTCTAGAAAGATTTCGAGAGATATACAACTACTTCTCATTTGGCTAGGCTAAAGAAAAGGTATGCCCAATCTCTATTAATATGGACACTGGTCAACATGTTCGTATATGCCCATTGAATAGTATGGCTCCATTATTGATAGAATATTGATGACTTGCTAATAACTTGTATTGCATGGCCCAGTTTTCTTCATGATCTTTTATTAGGGATGCAATAGAAATATTATGTGAGCTTTGAGTTGCATATCTTTTCATTGGATAAAATGAATCAATATGTTATGAATATCATGATATGTATAAGAAACAGTCATTTAAACAACTATAGTGCATGTAGGAAAGAACTTTTACACTTTGTGGGACTATTTCACTTTGTTTGAAAGTTGTTTCCCAAGTCATTTGAAGGACAAAAGCAAGTAAATTCCATGTGGAATTCAAGTCTTACTCATGCATTTGATTACTAAGTTATTCATTTCCAAGATGGTAATCAATGTGCATTTTTTGTATGTTTCACTAACATTTTTTGTGGATCCATTAGTTTTTGAATTTATGTATTTTTTTTCCTTCTACAAATCACTTATAGATACTGCTTTAGGATGACCTTGTAAAAATCCTACTTTCCCCTAGATCAGGTCAAAGAATCAATGAGATGTTAAGAATGGGATAGGTCCTAGATATCTCTTGAATTGGCCGATACAATTGTGAAACTTATAAACTAGATTACTTTTTGCAATCTCATTGTAGCCATTGAATATTTTGATCATAATATTTGATTTTAACTAAGTTAAAATGGAAATAAAATGTCCTAAATATTATATACAAACTCATTTAAGGTACATAGTAACAAGATATGCATTTAATATATCTCAGTAAACAATGATGTTATAAACCTGACCCTATTTATTAAAGGTTCTCAAATTTTTAGATTGTTACATAAAGTATGAAAACAAGTTAGGAAACTAAAGATAATAAATTAAGGGGCTGTCATTAATTAAAACTAAGCAATCTACAAAGTAGAAAAACAAGTTTAAAAACTAAAGTTGATAACAGTAGTGATTAACAAACAATACTGTTAAAGAATTCCACCATAGTTCGTTTGGCAACATAACATCCATTCCACCTTACTATAATTTTTCTCTTATTTTATCCATCGTGTATGAGGAGGCCCTTTTATAATTTGGTTGTGCAAGTTGTTCAGAGTAAGAGTTGTATTTGTTGTATTCTTTTGCAGGGACAAAAACCTTTAGCACTAGAGACAACTATTGGCATGTGGCAGTTGCTACTTGCAAAATGGCATTGGCCTTTAGTTGATCATTGGTGTCAATTCTTACAGGCATGAAACTGTCACCAGGGATGAATCAGACTACTCAACATGAAGAAGTCTCATGCCAACATGGTTTGACATACATGTTAAGAGTATGATTCAGTGTACTAGAGATCATTGGTTACACCAGAGGCATGGATGAATTTTCATTTTTTTGGTCTGTTTGGTATCTGAATTTTAAGTTAAGGTTATTTCCAAAATAAGTAAATTGATAAGGTATAGGAAAGACAGGTCATCATCCTTAGAGTTTAATTTTTAACAGTAGCAGAAAGTGCTAAAATTGTTGATGAAAATGTCCTATTCTCTTGTGTAATACTTGTGAGGCTATACTGTTAAAGAATTACCAAAAGATCAAGATTACATTGTAGCACCTTGAACTTATCTAGAAAACATTTGCCTAAAATAATTCAAACAATAGGAATGTATTTTCACTTTTGCACCTCCATCTTCATTTTTATTATACATGAAAACCGTCATAATAATTTTTTGATTTTATTATTATTTTGAATGTACATATATAATTAACAAAATTAAGAATGATTTGAAGTACAATATTTCTATTTTTGAATTTGTATGTGAAAAAAAGAGATTAGATTATTAATTCAAAGTGGTGAATCTTAGAAATATTTGTCTATAAATGAAAATGTAGAAGTTCCGTGTGATTGCTTTTAGAAGATTAATCTCTTTGGTTGGTTGGTTTTGTAATTCTATGACTGTGGTAGTAAAACTCTCAATGTAGTACTAAAACTTGTGTGGCATTCCACTAAAGAGGGATTTTTTGTTCATTTTCATATGCAAATACCACAACAAATGGTTGTTTTGGTTCTGTATCTGTTTTGCTAAAGTTGTTCTTTGCAGACATTTTACTAATATAGTTTTCCTTTATGCCTTGATCAATACCTTGATAATGCTGATCTTCATAAATAACAGTTTGTTCATCATATATTGAGTGCATGGATGTTTCATTTGAGTTTTTTTTTTTTTCAATTTTTGTTATCAACTAAAACACAACAAAGCAATATCAAGGGATACTTGGTCTCAGTTGCTGGAATTTGCTAAGGTATGCAAGTACTTGTAATTTCCATTCAGACATGTAATTCTTAATTGAGTGTGTACATATTTTACGATGATGCTTGTAGTCGTCAGTATTTTATCTTGAATTTCTTTTGTAGTATATATGGAATTCCATTAGATATTTGTCCCTTATTGAGCTCATATTCTAATTTAAATTTTGTGTGGGTGAATTCTTTTTATAAATGTTTACAAGTTTAGTCATGAATATTAAAGTTTTGAATTGTCTGTGTATTTTTGTTTGGAATCGCATTGGCACATTCATGTTATAGCGAGCAGTAAATGCAAACTTAATAAAATCAAAACATCCCAATACTAACCCCGTTCACTTTTGACTAGTGAAACTAAATGCAGTATTCAAAATTTGTGGATAATTATAGCATGTCGTGTTTAATTCTATCTTTTTCTGTGGAGTTGTTTAATATGTTCTTGCAAGTTTCTCATTTGCAACCCATAAAAATCAATATCACTCCAATAGATGGTTCATAACTTAAGGCCCATGTTGTGCCCTTCCTATTACTATCAGGAGTTATTCAAATTGGTTATATCAATTGAATCAACTGTCAATTAGTTCTTTTGTTTTACCTTATGGAGAGGTTCGATAAGTTTTAATGTAATCAAAAGTTATTATATGTCCTGATGCCTAAATTTTGATGTGACCACTTTTAGACTATCAATCTTTTAACTCTCCAACTATGACGAAGAAGGTGCTTGGCCCTATTTGATAGATGAATTTGAGGAATATTTGACTGAAAACAGAATCGCTAAGCATCCCCGAACTTGAGAAACCATATATTTATACTGGCGGTTTTACAAAAACTTCTCATTAATTCATTCATGAAATCATTCTGTTCTGGGTTTGCTCCTCACTCAAAACATGCGAGAAAAGCTTTCAAAATCTTGCTCTTTCGAGATATAAACGTGATGAAGAAACACTTTTTAACCTGCCATTTGTTTGTCCCATCTCTGGTTATTGTAGGTTTGTACGACCTTGTTTTGTGTTGTTGTTTTGTTGTTCTTACTGAGTGTGATTGCAAATGAAAATCTTAGTTAGAGTCCATTACATGGTTTAAAATTTCGAGCCATTTCATATTGTATCTTGTATATCACAATTGCTTGTAAACAAAAAGCAACTACTTCCTGAAAGACCCGGACTATTTTTTTTTGAAACAAAAAGCTAATTAAACAAACAAAAAAACTCTTTCTAATTAAAGTAATGAGGGTCTTCTAAAAATAACTGGTACTTTTAATAATGTGTGACCTCTATATTGCCAAACTTTTGCTTCTCTGATGTTAAAGACCTATTAGGTTCTCTGATGAACAAAAATGAAATTTGGACATTTGATCTTATAATTTTATAAATTTATCTTATATATGTACTTCATTAAGGTTGCTGAAAGGTAGAAGTTTTCCTGGCAAAGTTTTGCTGACTCAGAAATCTGAGCCTCTAAATGCTCTAGCTTCGCCTACACACTCTCAAGACATTAAAGAAGTTACTCCTCAAATGATCATGGAAATGACCAAACAACCAGTTTCTTAGAAGTAATTGAATCTTGTATAGTCCATCGAGATGACCATAAAGTAACATACTCTATTGGCTGAGTCTCAAGGTTCCGGAAGAGCGAACAATGAAAATCTACATTAGACAAGTATATCATCATTGACCACTTCAAGTACACCATCTGATGCTCAAGGTTCTGCACAGGAGCTAGAGCCACAGATTCTGCAAGAGTTGCAAAGTTCGGAAAGGAACTTTCTAGACAAGCTGTTATACTAGGTATAAATTTTTTCCCCTTATTCTTTGCACCCTTTTGGGTTTTTCCAATTTCCATATGCAAATTTTATCTCACTAGCACTTCTTTGTGTTAATAATTGATTATATTTTCCCTTTCCTTTCCTTGTTTATTTTGCTTGCTCAGTGTTTAATCTTTGATTTTGTATGCATATGTGAGTTCTTTTTATTAAAAATTAATAGTAAGTATGTAAGCCAACCATTTTAATTTTAAAGAGTTGTGATGCATGTGCCTAGGTGAAATTTATTATATTGCGTCAATTTTGTAATGAGTTATGACAGAAAAGTAAATTTCTTTTTCAGCATAAACTAAATGATTTTTTTTTGTTAATTAAACATGTGGTAAAACACTAAGTAATCACCAATTTCATTTGACTGGATGCAAAGTGAATTTGCATGTGTTGATACATTTGTGATATATCATTTACATATTGATTCTATGTAAGCTTGAAACTCTGTTATGGATCATGACTCGTCCTGTTATTTTAATGTTGTTCTTGTGATAGAAAGTGACTAATCTCTGTTGTTACAACAGCATTCCTCATGGCGCACTTCTTGTTAATCCTTGATTATTTATATGCAATATCCTAGTTATTTAGTTCTCTTGTAAGATTTTAGAAATGATCAAATTTTCCCATTAATTTTCTTTTAACCTTGTTCTTGGACTATGCATTAGCAACTTAGAATAGTTTGATCTTTCTGAAATAGAGGCATCTAAGATTTATAAAAACAAGTTTGTCAGACTAGAATGCAGAATGGCACCTAGAAAGAATGAGTCTACCATTAAGTTTTTTCTTCTTGTGTAACTGATGTTCAAAGATGTAAAAGAAATTTAAGATAATTAAAGAATATTTCAATAATACTAGATGTTTGACACTATATGTGCTTATAGTCTCTAGTAACTAATTGAAATGAACAAAGAACTTTAGAACTTGATCAAATTTTGCACACATTTCATGTGATCAACTCAACTATAAGAAATATAATTGGAGGAGAAAAGGACAAAGAGAAAGATGGAGTGAGTTTTTGGGACTATAATTGGCACTATAGTATTATAGGGTACTCATTTTTGGGAGCTCGAGTTTAGGCCTTTATCATGCCTTTTGGCCTCTTGTGGCATCTCCTCTGGAAACTACACTCTTAATCAAAGAGAAATCAACTCACTCCTATGTTTTTTACCTTGCTTTCTACTATTGGATTAGGCCCGGATTCACTTGGTTCCTTAACATATATCATGCATTTACAGGCCATTAGAAGTCCTAAATTTTCACATATTGTAGACCTGAAAAAGCTTTGTTTTTCTGTATGAAAATTTTCTATTCATTTATCTGCTATAAGTCTATAATCATTCTTCAAAATATGCGAATTTAAGCATTAGCTGAAAATAGGGATATGCACCACCCAATTCAGATAGAAGGGAAGGAGTTTTTGCTAGAAAGAGACTTGAGTATGTTGAATGTGTCACATAGTATTATGACATTCCTAACTCTGAATGGTCAGATGATGAGATCGACATGCTTCGCCAGGTTTTTCATTCAATTTATTTGATGTTTTATGATATGGATATCATTGTGTTGTTTGCATTCATATTCTAAATTTGTATATTCTTTATTAATAGATCTCTATTGACTTCCCAAGAACAATTCCTGATGTCACTTTCTGCCAGCATGCTCAAATTTAGAAATCCTTGGAACACATTCTTTATACATGGTTAGATTTAATGATAATTTATTATTTTGACCAAAGTAGGAACTAAGTTCAACATTCTTTCCTTTTGTGTAATTACAACATTTATGATTCCTTGGGAACTTGCACATATTGTTTTAGCTCATCTTTAGTTGTACTAATTGTTTATGAACAGAAACTATTATTTATTTCATTGTACACATTAGCCTACCATGTCCATCACCACATAATTCCTCTCCTTGTGTTAAATTTCATATTCTGTTATTTTCGACCAATATTTTTATTGATAACCCGAAGTTTCCCAATTGTTCTGTAAAAATCTAACCAATAGGGTGCATGATGATCACATGAAAGCCGAAACCCCTTCCTCAGTTTACATATTTTTTTCGGTCAACAATTGTACCTTTTCAACTTCATCTTATTGGGTATATAAAATAATCTATTATATTTTCCCTAATGAGGAACTTTTGTCCATTACCACAACTATTCCCATGGTTTTCGTCTTCTTTAAGTTAAAAATAGGTTTCATCTATTTAGTTTACTATTCTTAAGTCATATTTAAAGTTTTCCTTTATAATGCAACTTCAGGATTAATTTCAACTAACTCTGATAAAAAAACTTATTGATCAAGAATATCATACTCCAGGTAATATACGGTAATATATCTTGAATATGCTGCTAGGTTTATTTAGTACTAATCAAAATTAATTCTAATTCTCTATTCAAAGGACCTTCTTAATGAAGAAAGTCATATTTTATGATTTTATATCTTAACTATGTTAGTCTGTTCATCTAATACTATTGTGAATTGTAGTGTAGAAACTTAAATTAACTCTAATACACTTATTGGCCATGAAACTAGTTGCTAGACTAGCATACATACCATTGATCATATTACTTTCAACTAGTAGATGTTCTTTTTAACATCCATAAATCTCTGCAGTCTCTCCAATTGATATGTTAGTGGATTCTGAGGCCATTATAAAATTACATTGAATGAAATTCAAGTGCGTAGCTTGAGGAAGGGTTGTGTGCATCAGCTAGTGATCTCACAGATTTGCATGCATTGTGCCTCACTGAGTGATCTCACAAGATTTGCAGGAAATAAAAAGCTAATTGGATAGATAAAATTTTAATTAGATACGATTGAATGTTTTATAAGAATGAGCGGTAGCTTTTTCATGTCTTACAATAACTGTTCTCCTAAGATTGGTGTCAAACTTTCATTAGTTCTTTATTCAAACTATGCCACTTTTTAAGACCAGATATCAACCT
>JBBMJZ010014935.1:0-11108 GCA_037833815.1 Zingiber zerumbet | reverse complement strand
TCTACTCCCTTAATTGCTCCTTAATTGCGCCATTAATTTACCCTAAAGCCTAGTGCCAAATTACTCATTTACCCCTATGCTAGATTATAATAAATAAATTGATAGAGCCTACAAAAGTAAAATCTCAAGAAAAAGCGAAAAAGTTCAAGAATAAATATATAAAGTAATGGAGTTCATAAAAATAAAATTAATTGACCATAAATTTATATATCTATTCTTAAATTTTTTCATAGATTTTTCTCTATATATCATTACTCAAATTTGAATATATGTAAAATTAATAAAAATATGAGTAAAATTTAAATCGGGTCCTCTTATTCATCTTCATTTATTAAATCCATCCTTATATCTAACTCTATATCATTGGATATTTAACTTTTATCATTATCCCCCATAGGAGAATCAGGTATCAATATTCTTACCATCATCCTATTACTATTTAATTCTTTTTTAAAAAAATATTTAAAATAAACTTATGAATATTTAGTATATTTTTAAATTCCCACATGAGGTGAGGTTTCTCATGAATAAATAAATAAAATATGTGTTAGTGACCAAGTAAAAAGGCAAATTGAGTTTTTTTTCCAAACCGAGGAGTGAGCTAAAATTTTTTCTTTCCTAATAAAAATGAGACTTTATATGTATCAGTCATCGGATAAGATATGAATAAAATTTTATCACATCCATCTCCATATTCAAATTTAAAAATACCTATATCTAATACTTAAATACCCAATTATTTAGTCAGATTTAAAATTCTTTTTCATCAGATTCGAACGAAATTGGTAAGGAAGAAAAACAGAGGCAAAATGTACGGGGACCACTGAATAAATTAATATTAACAAAAAATTGGACTTTATATTGGTGGTATTCTTGTAATTATACGGATTTTAAAGGGTAAATCTCCTGCCGAAGTTGTACTCTCCTCCTTCCTCCATCCTTATATGCGCTGTGTTGCGCTCTGCCCTCTTTTAGATCATTTGACCGTTGCCCCCTCCCTTTTTTGTCTTTGCAGTCTCTCTCTCTATTTCTGTGATCAAGTTTCTATCGTGAGTGACGCAGAAGTGATTCCAATTCCATGGGCAAGGGACTTTGACTCTTCTCGTGCGTTGAGAAGGTGAAGGTTTTGCTTCAAGGTTAGTGTGTGTGTGTTTAAATAATTTTATTATTTAGTTTTTTTATATAGAGATGAACAATTTGCAAAGTTGAATGCAAAGACTATTTGGAGTTTTAATGCTTTGTCCTTTTTCTTCACGTGGTGATGGTGGAATCCCTTCTCCCAAGCCAGGTTTATCAGTTTCTGTAGAAAGGTAGATCAAAGATGCAAACTTTGTTTTGCTTGATTTTCTTTCGTAGGTTCGTTCATTTATATTATTTCTTCATATCATCTGATCATGTTTTTTCTTGTGTCCTATAGTATTTTCTTTTGTGCTTCGTCTTTTTCTTAATCATTCCAGTATTACGTGAAGAAATAAGATGTCGAAATGGTAAATCGTTGACGTACCGATTACCTTGGTCCCAAATGGAGAAGGGTTTCTGCTGACTGAATTTTCTTTGCTGAGGAGAGAGCAGATCCAAAGGGGATATAAAGTTACCTCCACTGTTCGCAAGTTCTTTCAATCCTGCCGGCATATCAATTTTAGTTTATAATTGTTGAATCATCTACTTTCGGAAACAAGTTAAGCTTCAGTCTATACTTCATACCTCAGGAAAGCTTCTCAAACAGCTATCATCTTCTTTCCTCCGGCTTGCAAAATTGTGGTTTCAATCTGAAACATTCCTAGACAGTCTTGAACAGATGGGATGCTCGGCTTCGAGGTTGGAAGATGAGGAGGCTGTCCAGCTCTGTAGAGAGAGAAGAAACTTCATAAAGCAGGCTGTTGAGCAGAGAAACCGCTTTGCTTCCGGGCACATTGCTTACATTCAGTCGCTAAAGCGAGTCTCCGATGCCCTTTGCAATTTTGTTGATGCAGATGAGCAACCTGACACTTTTCCGGACTCGTTCACTCTGCCTCCATTCGTGCCTGTGAAGAAATTGAGCCCCGAAATGCTGGGCATTCCTTTCAACCAATATGAGAAAAAGATGGGGGAACCATTTAACTCTGCATCACAAATAAATCAGTCTCAGGGAAGCATTTTCCATGTTTCTAGATATTTGAGATCGGGAGCAAATCCTTCGGTTTCTATTGAAGAGTTTCCTCAACCATCAGAGACAGTGAGAATTAACACTTATTACCCTATGGAACCTTATGGAAATGATACATTGTTCGCCACTCAGGCTTCACCATGGCACTCTTCATTCTATTCTTCAACATATGTTAGGCCCAACTACCCTCCAGCATCACCACAAAATCCACAGTGGGACTCCTTTTGGAATCCTTTCTCTTCAATAGATGCATATGGATATGCATACCAGAGCAGTTCAGTTGACTCGATCAATGATGATGATGTCGCAGGCCTAAGACAAGTTAGACAAGAAGAAGGAATACCGGAACTGGAAGAGGAAGGAACAACAAGAGAAGATGACGAGCCTTTGCAGATAAAAGCTCAGAAGGAAGCATGCGAAGTCAATTCAAATGATACTAGAATGAGCAGTACAAGTGTAGACTCTTCAGCAGCCAAATGTATAGGAGTTAAGAAGTTTCACACCAAGCAAGTCGACAATTTTGAAGTATCAGAAACAAAAGATGCCATTAAACTTAAGACAACAAGAGAGAATGAAGTGGCAGCAAAGAGAAAGTCGGCAGAGGAAACCCATGGTTTTACTGTGTACCTAAACCGAAGAACAAAAGGCATGCCAGAAATAATGAAAGATATTGAAAGCCAATTTTTGCGGATTTGTGACTGTGCTCATGAAGTTTCAGTATTGTTGAATGCAAGCAAGTCCCATTATGCTTCAACTTCAACTGAAATTGCTGGTAAATAATTCAAATCTTAATATGAAATGATTCTGAATTTACTCGTATGGATTTAAAATATCACCTGCATTCCTTCGACAGTAAAAATGATGAATCCAATTGCTCTTTTCCGGTCTGCATCATCGCGCTCATCCTCTTCTAGATTATGCAATGCCTTTCCCAGTTCAGGATGTGATGGTTATGATAGCAGCATAGACTGTTTGGAGGAGTCATGCACGACATCAGGAAACCATCAGTCAACGTTGGATAGATTATATGAATGGGAGAAGAAGTTGTATGAGGAGGTTAAGGTAGTTGCTGTGATTTGCAAGGTTTACTTTTGCCTCCATCCAATTGATGAAATTGCTATTTATGCAAGATCATGTTTTACATACTTCGCAGGCTGGAGAACGCATAAGAATAGCATTTGAGAGGAAATACAAGCAAATGAGAAGCCAAGACGTGCACAAGGAAGAACCTTCATCTGTTGACAAAACAAGAGCAGTAGTAAGAGATCTACACACTCAATTAAAAGTTTCTATACATTCAGTTGAGTCAGTTTCAAGAAGGATTGAAACTTTGCGGGACGAAGAATTGCATCCACAGCTGTTTGAGTTAGTACAAGGGTAAGTTTCAAATTTTTTCTAATATTTCAAACACTATTGAATTGGACTAACCAAGTATGACAGATCAGTTGCTATGCTTAGGCAAACCATTCCCAATTTAGTTTAGAAGAGCAAAATTTCTTCAGGAGAAGTTCATTTCATTATTTCATAGTACCCATATTACCTATAAATAAGTTCATCTGATTCTTTTCCTCAATTTAAATAGACAGAAGAAAGCTATTGTTAGATCAAGCACACAACAGCAAGCAAACAAACTAACTACAAGAAATTTCTGAAGATGAATTTTTCAAACACTAGGTGTTTGCAAAGAGACTAATGGAAGTAATGATGGCATGCATTCAACATATTGTATGCTCTTTAGTAAAAGCTGATCAGTTTTGCATACTCAATCTCACATAGGTAAGGAATGCACCAAGAACTAATCTTTATCTGACATCTTGTTCTTTTTTGTCACTTGCCTCGCATCTATCTCCATTATTTGATCATGTCGAATTGCATCAGGGATGAGTGACCATTATTGCACCATTGAATTGAATAGGGAAAAGAACACAGTTGATTCCGTAAGGGTTAAAGCAGATGAAACAGTGTGTCATCATTGGCTTTTTATTTTGTTTATTTGTGTGTTTGTTACCTCGCCGTCTGATCTGTCGGATTTCGTCCTCGCCGCGCAGGTTAGCGAAAATGTGGAGGACCACAGCCGACTGCCACCAGATCCAGAAGCGCACGATAGAAGAAGCCAAGCTCCTGATGATATCCGCCTCGGTCGCCGCCGGGAAGGTCTCGGAGGAGGCGCACCCCGCGTCCCCCAGACACTCCCGATCCGCCGCCGCCCTCGAGGCGGATCTACGGAACTGGCGCGCGTGCCTCGAAATCTGGGTGGAGGCGCAGCGGGCCTACGCCCGGGCGCTGGCCGGGTGGGCCCTCCGCTGCAGCGACCGCGGAGACGGCGA
The DNA here is from genome assembly GCA_037833815.1 of Zingiber zerumbet. NCBI lineage: Eukaryota > Viridiplantae > Streptophyta > Magnoliopsida > Zingiberales > Zingiberaceae > Zingiber > Zingiber zerumbet. The sequence goes on along the minus strand of JBBMJZ010014935.1, from coordinate 6,635 downwards.
CAGGGTCTGCGCGCGTTCCCCGCTCTCACCGCCGCGATCCTCCGCGGGCGGCGCCCCGCCAGCTCTCGGAGTATTCGCGCAGTGGTCGCGGCTGCTGGAGTCGGTGGGGGAGGCGCAGGTGGTGGACGGCCTGGACTTCTTCGCGGCGGGGATCGCGTCGGTCCGCGAGATGGAAACAACAACGGCAGCCGCCGCGGAGGAGGATATCGAAGGGGAGGAGGAAAAGTTCCGCCGCACTCCGGCAACATCGGAAATGGCGAGGAGGGTGCTGTGCGCGGGGATGTCGGCGGCCGTCGGTTCGCTGGCAGACTTCGCGGCGAGATCAGCAGAAGGGTACCAAGTCTTGGTGCGGGGCAGGGACGGGAGAGTAGAACCGTAATCATAATCAGCGTAGTGGCACTGTTGTAATTAATAAGTAAACGTAGTGGCAGTGGTGGAAATAGATTTGTTTCAGTATTTTAAAATCAACGCCTCAATTTTTTTTAAATACACATTATATCGTAAATCATTTAACATATATATTATTTCTCCTGCATCTAAACGCTAGTTGCATCGGGCAGGATTTGTCATTTACGAATATGCCCTTATAAGTTTGGTGGCTTATGCTTTACACGCAGATGTGTTCGATGACCTTTTGGTCCTGGAACGCCACGTCGAGGTTGTAGAAAACGAGCACCAAGGTGAGGGAGGAGAAGAGGGCGAGCAGAGGGCCGAAGGTCCAGAGGAGCAGCGGCAGGGCGGCGTAGAAGAGGCGGTTGCCGACGGTGTTGAGGGCGAAGCCCCTCTCGAGGAGCTCGACGACGTAGGCGACGGTGACGTGGGAGTCATGGGAGGGAGTCACGTTGATGAGGAAGCCGGCCTGGTTGAGGAAGCGGATGGAGAGGGAGTGGCAGAGGAAGGCGAAGACCAAGACGACGAGGAGGGAGACGAACTTGAGGACCACCGTGAAGTCGCCGTGCGCGCCGAAGACGGAGTCGTACAGCGGCCGCTTCACGGAGTAGGTGCTGCTGAGGACGGCGGCGAGGCCGGAGCAGAGGAGGATGGAGGTGGTGGCCATCAGCGTCGACCCCATCATCGTGTTCCGGAGCGTTTGCACCGCCAGTATGTTCTTCTTGTCATTGTCCTATAAATTAATTAATATATAATTACATAATTTAATTTGTTAACAAAGAATTTATATATATCTATACTTTCATCATAGCTTTGACCCAAGAACGGCGGCCGATAGAGTTGATGCCGATGATCGTATGCAGCGGCTTGGACCTGACCGTGTACCAAAGCCAGAGGTGATAGACGAGGAGGAAGAAGAGGCCTAACGGCACGAGCACAAGATCCAAGTAGCACTTGCTCCACTCCATTAATAATTCTTCATCATCTCGCACATACAAAAAGTATTTATAGAGGATTATTTGGATGGAAGAGTCGGTGGTCAGGAAAAAAATGTCTCTGATTTATGTGTATGGGACTGGTAATATTAACGTCCGTTTGGGATTATCTTTTGTTCTAATAAAAAAATTACGGTTGTTTGGATGAAAGTGCCAAAGTGGTGCTACATCCACATGTTTTGTTCAGTCACTTTCTCTTGTTGCATCGCAGCAGAAGTCAGCTTTCTCCCGTCAATTTGTTCGCACGCCTCTCTAATCTGCCGTCTAACCCTCTATTGGGATGTTTGGATATTTGAATGTTTGGATGAAGGAGGAGAAATAAAATATTTAACTTTTTCTTAGTTGGGAAGGAGGGAAGATTTATTAATATAATATGTGTTATTTTGTTTGGGAGGAAAATGAAAATGAAAGAGGATGCAGTTGGGATCTCTTGGTCCACAAATTGTGGACTAGGAGACGATGGTCCATTACATGAAGGCCCTTGATTTGGATGGACTCCACCTGTAAATAGGTGGGGTCCATCCAAATCAAGGATCTAAAAAAAATATCCTCGGGGAATGAAGGTTAAATAGATAAAGTTATACAAATATTCTTACTTTTTAAATTAGACATTTTTTCATAATATTAATATTTATTTTATAAATATAAATTAGATATTTTTAATAATAAAATTATTTTTTATATTAGCATTTAAATTAGTTATCTTTTTAATAAAAAAAATTAATTTTCTTATATTATTCATAACAAAATAATGAATTACCGATAATTAAATAATTAAATGAGAAATAATAATTTTAAAAAACTTAAATAAAAAAATTTGAAAGATAATGCTGATAACGAGAATTCTTATTCTTTAAAAACTTATTAAATTTTGATGGTAAAATTAAATAGTAAATATTCTCTTAAATTTTGATGGTAAAAATAATTTCTCCCTTTAATTCATTAGAAGACGTGTCAAATCCTCTCCTCTGATAATCTGGCAGTAAGTGAGTTGTGAAGAAGGTGAGGAAATTGGACTCCGATGACATAGTAAAATTAGAAATTTAAAAATTTATTAAACTATTAAGAACAGAAATAAAATTGGAATAAAAAATCTTTTATTTTCCTTTCCCCTTCTTTACACCCCAATTCGGGGTGTAAGAAAATCTCTCTTTCCATAAATAATGAAGGTTAAAGTTTACCTTTCCTTCTCTTCCCTCACTCTTTCTCAAACAAGGTTCAAAGTAGTCCTTACCTTTATTTCCTCTTCCTTCACCTCCTCCCAAACAGACCCTTTATGTGAGGGTAATTAGATTTAGTTAGGTAATTAGAAAGAAGGAAAATTAGTAGATTTAGATTAGATTTATTGAGGCCCAATAGGTCTACCAATCAGGCCCATAGCAACATGAACCGGCCCACAATAACAAAGATATAAGTCATTTCGTAGGCGTCCAAACCCTAATCCTAGCATTCGAGCTCGTCAGTGCTGCCGCCGCCGACGTCGCGATGCCGCCCAAGTTAGATCCGACGCAGGTTGTGGATGTGTTCGTCCGTGTCACCGGCGGCGAAGTGGGTGCTGCCAGTTCCCTTGCGCCGAAGATCGGACCGCTGGGTCTCTCCCCGAAGAAGGTCGGAGAGGACATCGCCAAGGAGACCGCGAAGGACTGGAAGGGACTCCGCGTCACGGTCAAGCTCACCGTGCAGAACCGGCAGGCCAAGGTCTCCGTGGTTCCCTCCGCCGCTGCACTCGTCATCAAGGCCCTGAAGGAACCCGAGCGCGACCGTAAGAAGACCAAGAACATCAAGCACAATGGCAACATCTCCCTTGACGACGTCATCGAGATTGCCCGGGTGATGCGCCCTAGGTCCATGGCCAAGGACCTTTCCGGCACCGTCAAGGAGATCCTCGGAACCTGCGTCTCCGTCGGATGCACTGTCGATGGGAAGGACCCCAAGGACCTGCAACAGGAGATCAGCGATGGAGAAGTTGAGGTACCGCTCGAGTGAGCAAGGCTATCATTATTATTACTTGTCCGAGTTCCTTTGTGTCAAAAATCTTTCCTTTTTGATCCTTTTAAGTTGCTTCAGCTCTTCTTCTTCTTCTTCGAATATCTATGATTGCGGACACACTTTGAATTCGATATAATTGCTTTATCAATTATTAATCTGTCTGTGCTCTTGAAAACTTCCATTTTTACTATTTTTTTTTTTTTTGGTCCTTATGCTTTCTTGATAGTTCTCAGTATCTGATGAAGGTACAAAATTCTCTAAACAAATGCGATGAAGACCAACTGATAATTGGAATTCTTATACCATTTGAGCGGGAATCTCAAGATCTAATAGTAGTTGATTTAATTGAGTTATATATTATCAGTAATATATTTTCCGCAAGCATCAACAAAGAAATCTAAGGCTTTTTTAGCTGCTAATCTCCAATAATTTAAACAAATAGCACTAAATAATTTAGATAAATAATTTTTATAAATATTTAGCAGCAATTAATTGGCAAAACTTTAAAGGAATTCTAAAAGGACCCATTTTGACACTTTCAATTACTGTAAATTATCAATAAACCTTCATTTATTTGATTATCAATTGCTGATTAATTATTTAGTTGCTCACTGTGTGTTTGATTTGTAATTTTTAAATTAAATTTCTATCTCGATCTGATTTAAATTGAAATGATTTTGATTTCAGTTAAATTTATCAAAAAAAAATCGATAAATTTTATGTATGACAAAGAATCATACTTTATTTTACTTGGTTTTGCATTCAATTAACGTGCAATAAGTATAAGTTGACTTTTTCTCCACTAAATTATTTTAAAAAACTTATTAAAAGACATCAAATTTGTTTTGTTTTTTGTTTTTTTGTCATAATTCTGTTGTATTTTATTTGAGCTTAAACTCAATTTTTCTTGCCTTCTTCATTCTTGGCATGCTGTCTAAACTTAGAATAACTGACGAACGTAAAGTTGTTTTTACTAGAACCTACCAATTTTCATGATAAGGACGAAGCTCTTGATCGTTTCTTTTCCGGATAATGATGCAGCTAGGTCGTAGGTCTTTCAAATGGTTAATCATACATCTAACTTGAATTTCAACTGATAATCAGTGTCACCATCAGAATTAGTTGGTTTGAAATTAACTAAGCATCTGAGAGTTAAGTTTCATGGTGAATTGTAAGGATTTTATTTTTCTAGTGTGATGATATATCTAAAAGTTTAAAAACTTTGACCGTTTGAATGGGTGTCTACACGTCTTTTTGATTTATTTTAGTAACTGATAGAAAAATTTTATATAGTGTCTCCTTCAGTTCAAAGAGTGATTTGATTAAAAAACCTTCAGTTCAATGAGCGATTTGAATAAAAAAAATTATTTGCACTAATGCGAGGTTCGCTTGAGTTGCCCATGAGAAGCAGTATAAAATGTTTCTTTTCAATCTTTTGGCGGTTTGTTCTAGTGTTCATTTGAGAAAAAAATAAATAAATAATCTTAGTTAATCTCATTAGTTATTCCGGGTTGACTGATCCGACTCCACGGAAGTTTTTCATCAGCCATCTAAGTATGATTGGGTCTACGTTATCATTTAAATATATTACTCCTTAAATATATTAAATTTTTTAATCAAATATTATACTCTTATTTATCAAATATCTCATTCTCAAATATTATAAATATTATTATTTTATTTTATTTTATTTTTTAAAAATAAAATAAAATCACTAGATAATTTTTTATCCGATATTCCAATTTTCACCCCTTCAAATGGTGCGGATTTGGGATTTGAAGATATTTGAAGTAATATCCTCTCTAAATACCTTTTATTCTCAATTGACTGTTCTGGGCCTCTGGCTTTCTTCGTCAGTTTACTACAGTTTGTCCTAATATTGAATCACAAACAACAATATTGTCCTTTGGGAATCCAGGTATCAATTCTTGCAAGTTGATTAATTTCAGAGGTGAATTATTCAGTCCTATGAATTGGCCACTAGGTAAATTCAAAAAATACAGGGTGGACCATGCAAAGGTCTTTAGTTTCACGAGTGGTTCAAATTCCATAGGAATTCAAAAATACCCGGTTTAAAATTCGAATCCTCGCTACATGAGAATGAGGTTCACTATTGTTTGTCGTTGAATCACAAACATCAATATTTGTCGGAGTACAATATCTGTTGCCTAACATTTTTGGGACTTAAATGAATTTAAAATTATATAAAATTTAAATTCAACTTACAATAAAAATGACCTGAACAGATAATCTCAAACTGTCAGCAGGGGCTGATTTATACTACGTACCAAAAAGCGGCAGATCAGATTCAGTCGCCGAGTGGGCTGAAAGACCGACCGGGCGGTATGGTCTGGCGGGCAGACATGCTTGGCAAGAGGCAGGCAAGGTAAGATGACAAGCAAACAAGCCGGCCGGGCGAAGCAGTCAGGCCGAGCGCGGACAAACCGGTTGAAGCAGACAAATCGAGTTGTCAGAGAGGTCGGTCGGGTCGAACAGACAGCCCGGGTTGTCAGAGAGGTTGGCCGGGTCGAGCAGACAGGCTGAGCGAAGCAGATAGGTCGGGCTGTAAAAGAGACTGATCGACCGGGCGAGCTGACAAGCCTGGCGAAGATCCCGAGCGGGCAGAGAAGTCTGTCGGTCGGACAAAGAAACCAACCGGGTGAGCTGACCGAGGCCTGCGAGTCGCAGTTTCCTTGAAACAAATTCGCCACCTCCGGCTGTGCTTCGAGGCTTACAAGGATCGTCTGTTTCCCAGGATACAACGGGTGACCGTGAATCCGACCAAGCACTGGTGGTCATGGCGAGCTGAGTGGTACCCGAATATTACCACGACCACTCCGTCGAGCAGGAGCTGCACGACAGAGAAGAAAGAAAAATGGAACCTTGCTTTGCTTGCTATGTGTGTCCTCTGCCTATGATCGGAGTCTCCTTATATAGAAACTCGGATCAATAATTACCTTAATGGTCATTATTAGTCGAGTAGTGAAACGATCACCGTTTCACTCATTATTACTCGAACATTTAGATTATGTATTAATCTCAAATTTAATGCATCCATTACACAGCAGCAAAAGGTTTACGTGACAAAACATTGGTTGTTACACTTGGGCGAATTTTTTCCCGATTGGTCCGGTATTCGTGTGCGCAGGTCGTGCTCGCACACGAGTCTGCCCATTTATTATTATTATTATAAAAAATAAATATATTCATCCCAAAAGGTAAATTAGGATATTAGCTTATAATCGTATATCAAGATGTTTT
>JBBMJZ010014922.1:0-11111 GCA_037833815.1 Zingiber zerumbet | reverse complement strand
TCGGGGAAGCAAACAAAAAAGAAGTATTCTCTCTAATGCTTATTGGAGGAAGACACCTTATCAAAAAAGATCAGGCCAGGTTGGTCCTGAAAGAGGAAGGTGCCTGGCTGCTCGGAGAGCTTTGGGTAATAGAAGTAGTAGAAAACAGTAGGGGTCAAAGGGATGCGATGTAGGCGGAATAAGATGATTATCCCGCACAAAAGGCAAAGAGAATTTGTGACTAATTGGGGAAGGGACAAGCCAAAATATTTACAAACATCTATAATAAAGGGATGGAGAGGGATCCATAGGCCGGCAACAAACTGGTCCCGGAAGAAGCAAACACAGCCTCTTGGCGGAGTGGTCGACCGATCTGTGGCCAACAGAACATAGATCTAATAGCCGGGAGGGAGTTCAAAGGCATCTGCGAGATTCCGCGCATCTCCCTCGTCGAACCGGGACTCCATGGTGTCGTACCAAGGACCCGAGGTATAGGTCGAGGGCTGCGAGGTACTGGCCATGGTCGAAGAAATAATCAAGAAGAGCTAGAGAGAAGCGAAGGAAAAGGGCAAAGGGTAGGCAAAGGAGTTCGCCGGAGGGTTGTCGGAGATGGCAGAATAGAAAATGGCTACAGAAGAAAGTAACGAACTCACCGGGGGCGGGAACAGCGAGAGAAGCAGAAGGGTTCACCGAGAAACGTTGAGGAAGTAACCGGAAACAAGAATGTTGAGTGAAGGTGAGGGGAAGGTGGCGGCCTCGAGCTTATAAACATCAAAGAGGCAAGGCTAAGCCGTCCGATCGGTAGCACGAATACCTAGAAGCAAATCTGGTCGTTGAATTCAACCCGCTAAGGGTCACGCCCCCTCCTGTCATCTCAAGCGTGCGTTGGCAGGAGCGTGACACGTGGCGTGCGCTCATGGGGCGGTTGTCAGAAGAATTAAGGAGGCGTGCTCCGTATTAACGCCTCAGATTGATGCGGGTTTCAAGAGATTCTGCTGGAAGGGGAAGGGTCAAGGCAACGACTCTACGGGCTGAGCAAACAAGAGTAGCAGATTCATGGTCAAGCGCTCCCTCATACTGGCCGATCAGCCTGCTGAAGGCATCACCTCGTAAAGAAAACTTGGGTCAATCGGTGGATCTCCAGCGAAGAAGCATAGTCGACCGAAACGCCGAACAAGGAGTAATATTTTCGCATCATTTTGTCTAGTCAGTCGGACTTACAACCTCCTTCGACTAGACTTAAAGGGGAGGCATGTGATCTGGTGATAACTCGGGAGGGCCCACCTCCGAGAAAGTTCAGCGCTTTGGTGGTCGCCAAGGTCAAGGGGTGGTCAACTAAGCGATTAGCCGATCGGAAGACCCTTTATCCCCGACCGGCCAGAAGAGTTCGGGGAGGGTTGGCTGAACTTACAGCGTACAAAGGCAAAGGATACTCAAGCTGATCGGCCTAGGCACAGGCATATGAGAGCCAAGAAGAGGCCGATCAGACCGATCGAGGAGAGTCTAGTCAGACTAATAGCCAACAAATAAGACGAAATACGTGTCAACATCCTTTTGGAAGTCAATGTCGCCGACTAGCGGCGCGAATGGACAGAACATCCTTTTGGGAGTCGGTGCCGCCGGTGATCGGCGCAGATGGACAGAAAATCGCACGGTAAGACAGAGGATCATACGGAAGAAGATTCTGCTGCCTCGGTAGAGATGTGCTTGTCCCGTTATAGTAAGATGTCAGGGATCCTTTCTCGGTGTTAGCTTTTGGGGAAAGTTTGGGGATGCGTGTCCACCTAGGAAGCATGTAGTCTACCCGTTGAAACTCTATATAAGGAGGGGAGCAGCCATCTGCGGGGGTACGCACACACGTCTACTGGAGCCACTATTCATTGCATTCTTTTTGTTTTCCTTGTTTGTCAATGTGTGACTTGAGCGTCGGAGGGTCGTCGCCGGGAACCCCCTTCTCGGCTTGGCACTAACGACTTGTGGTTGCAGGAGCGGAGGATCGCCCGTGAAGACGAAGAGCCACGTCAGTGTTACTTCCTGGTTGCCATCTACTCAGCTTCAAGACTAGATCAATATGTATATGAAAAATTTATGCTGCCCACCACTATGCGACCCACGTGCACACCTGGGGTGACTACGTGGAGCCCATCCTCTACTGCCACGTTAACATCCTCTCCCTCTCTATATAATCTTGATATCCTACTTATCTTATGGTGTTCACTTTTGTGAGCATCATGCATAATTTTTTTTTAAAAAAATCAGCTTTAATATTATAATTCAAACCTTAAATTTTAAAGACTAATAACTTACATAACTCCTTAAATTTTAAACGATTATAACTTTTAACTCAAAACTCATAATCAAGTTCCGCTGAATTTGATATGTACAGAATCTCAAAATCTATATTTGTTACTGGGATATTAGCCAATTTTCTGGCCCAACTTCCATCGTTTAGGCATTTTTCTGAACCTCCAAAGATTGTATTACTATTTTTATTAATTTCTATTTTATAATATTTAGAGTATTTTTAGTATTTCTATTAATTATGAGTCATAATTAGTATATAACAGTGTCATGTTTTATTAATTTTAATTTTTTCTTAAGATATTTCTTGTTTAGAAAAAATATATTTTCTTTCTCTACCCAATTAGAATTGAGATCTAAATATTATATTTTTTTTCTTTTTCTTTAACTTAGTATGTTAGAGTCTATATAGACATCTGAATACTTATATGAGAGATCATCCCTCTTTTTAACAAAATTTATTTAGATCCTATGAATTTCCCTTGATTTTGATATTCTCTGTTTTTAAAGTTCTCTAGTATGTTTAATCACTATTTTACCCCGTGTTATAAATCCTATATTTTAAATCCAAAACTCTAATGTATATATATATATATATTTTGCGTGACTGTAGACTGTGTGACTGTACATATCCATATGCAACAGTACGTATCGTCCAACGTATCAGCTTTCTCTATTTTTTTTTTTAATTATTTTTTTAAATTTAAAATTTAAAAAACTCAACAATTTCTTATATAAATCTCTAATATATATATATATATATATATTTCATAAACATATTACAATATTATGTACTTAAATTTATTTCATTTTTAATTTTTCTTCTAACTAAACACTATAATTCAATTAGAAAACCTGAACCTTAGAGATAAAATCTTTAAAAAAATAGCTTAAAATTATAACTCAATTGGGAATCCTGAATCTAGAAATAAAATCTTTAAAAAATATTTTAATTATTTTTTAAATTTAAAATTTAAAAAATAAAAAAATAATATCTATTATTATTATTTTATTTTAAATTAAAAAAATTAACATTTACTTGTATAAATCTCTAATAGATTAATATATTCCCTAAATACATTACAATACTCCATAAATACTTAAATTTATTTATTTTTTAATTTTTCTTTTAACTAAACACTATAATATAATTAGAAAACTTAAACCGAGAGATAAAATCTTTAAAAAATAATTTAAAAATTATAACTTAATTAAGAAGTCTTAATTTTATATATATATATCTTATTGCCCGACTTCCGTCCGAAATTTTTACAGATTTTTAAGCACCCCAAGCACTGAATCAGGCACAGAAGTCAGGTACATATATATCTTAAAGTTCAAGAGTAAAATGAATGGCAGTTATTTTGTCCCTTCTACGTTTGACTGCTGCTGCCCGTGTTCGGTGTTCCTGTTCATGGCTCTGATCCGCGGCATTCGCTTCATCACGCGATCGACCAATAAGATCCGTTTCCCCAATTTACTCTCTTCCCGCTTTCTCCTTCCCGGCGTCGCTTCCTCCGTCGAATTCCTCCAGTTCGTCCCGCTCCGGCCGCAATTACTCCATGCTTCGGAGAATGGTCAGATTCCGGCCTCATTCTGCGCAGGAGAATCTCGCTCGCTGAGGTAGCGCCCACTGTCTTTTTTCTTATAGTTGGAATATTTTTTTTTTTAACAAATCCTCAGTTTTCTTCGTCGTGGACGGATGTCGGTCAGCTTAATGCTGAGCTTATCTTTCGTTTTCCATGTCAAAATTTTCAGCTTTCCTACTCTGTATGGCGTTTTCGGAACTAGGGTTTGAGCCCGATGGGCTCGATTACGTTTGTTAGGCCGAGAGCTTAGCCTTAGAGTTTTGGCATCGGGAGACGAATTTGGGGAGCGGAGTGAACAAGGGGACTTTCGATCATGGCCAGCGACAAGGACGATTCATCGGCTAAGGCTCCAAAAACAGTAGCGGCTCAGGTTCTTGACTTATCATCTTAATTTGGATCAATCTCGTATTCCTAAGCTTCTTGGTTGCTTAATTTATGAAAAAAAAAACCTCAGTTCTTTCGTTGATTCTCAATTTAGGAGCAACCTCCCATGGCTAGCTCTGTTGTGGCTCCGTCCGTTTATCCGGATTGGTCTGGTTATCAGGTGCAGTTCCATACATTCACATGAGTGTTTTTTGTTCATTGTTTATAATTATTTAAAGTTGGCTGCTTTTGTTTTTGCAGTCATATCCACCTATTCCACCACATGGATTCTTCCACCCCCCTGCTGGATCAAGTCCTTATGCTCATCCTTATATGTGGGGAGTTCAGGTATTGGATTTATACTCAACTCTTGTGCTTTGTCATTCTTTTTTAGTTTTTAAAATCATCCTTAATTCATTTAACTTCCACAAGATGGATAAGTTGATACAACGCATAGAACAGAAGCAAGTGTAGTGTGTGGATTATAAGACACTTTACATTATACTTGTTAAGTTACAAAAGTGCAATTAAGTCAAATGTGTGGGAAGCATCATGTTTAATTTCTTTGAAGCTCTTAATATCACTTGGAGATGAAACTATTAGTCCTGAGAACTTATCTTTCTCTTTGGTGTTACTGATATTGTTAGTATCAGCTTATTCTTCATGTAACATTAAAAGGAATTTAGGCACATCTGTAATTAATGCAGAGTATTGTCAAACTTATTTTTTTTTAAAATCAAACTAAACTGGTTAATTGTTTTTGCTTTACTAGTTCTAACAAATTGACCTAAGAAAGAAAATTTTAGATCTATCTCAAAATATTGCAAAACATTCAACCTAACCAAATGATATTAACGGAGAGCTTGCATCCTTACATAACATATCAAATTAATCAACCTAGCAATCTATATTGTAGAAGATTGTATTCCCACTAAATAACATATAATAAAATGCTATTAAGCATTGTTTAATGCATGCAATTAAAAGTGTTTTCCACTTCATCACCAAACCATAAATTGTTTAAACAAAAAGATTTGTAAGTATTGATCACAAGAGAGAATTTATATAAGAATCCATATGGAAGAAAAATATAAGATTTATCTTGTTAATATTTCAAATTATCCAATCTAACCGATTATTTTAAAAAAAAAATACATCCAAACATGGCATCAAATTAATCAATATGGCGATCTTTATTGAAGAAATTTTATGTCTACCACATAACATATAACAAATTGTATATAAGATTAAATGCTTAATGCATGCGATTACAAGTGTTTACCACTTCATCACCAAGCCATTAATTGTTTAAAGAGAGAGCTTGATCACATGAGAGAATTTAAACAGTCAAATATAATATTTTATTCATTGTTAAATTCCTGTTCATATACACTACTAAGTTTTCGTCATTATTTTTCATTGAATTAAGTGCTAGATTTAGTTTGACCAAGCGGTCTTTTATTTGACTAAATTTGACTCAAATCATTTTAAGTTGTACTCATCTAAGGACTTGCCACATATGCATCCCACATGCCTACACCATATATTGGATGGCCTAGAGCACACACTATAGACTACCTTGACCATATAATGAATCACTAGATTGCATTTCTGTATGCAGATTGCAGTCCTCCATTGTATATGCATGTGCATGCAAAAAGAAAGCCTATTAAATGGACTGACCCACCCATTTGTTTGTCCATTAATCACAATTGCCAGAGGTGACATTGACTCTCGTTATGTACTCTTAAATTTTGGAAATAACCACATGCTTTCTCTGTACCTTGGACTCATGCATTTGACAAATACCCCAGTATAGTTGAGACCCGTGATTGGCTGCTTAAATATTCATAAAAATTTACTGAGTCGAACATGTTGTTCTCTTGGATAGAGCAACGATTGTAACATGTGATACCTTATTACTTGTGTTTTTTTAAAAAAAAAAGGAAATCTTATAGTTTCCCTTTTTCTTAAGACAAGGTATAACATATTGCACAGATTCATATAATCTCACATACTGAGACTTGGCATTGCTATTATGATGCCGTTTTAGCTCTCCATAGGATTTCTTTAATCAATGTGTGGTCTCCATTATGACTTTTTTTCCCATTTAGTCATGATAATATCTGTTGCTTTCACAGTTTAAGTAATAATCACATTCTATTAACCCCTATGCAGTAAATATAATGTAGTAGCCTAAGTTTTAGTTCCTTTTGTCTGCAGCATCTTATGCCACCTTACGGGAGTCTGCCACCTTATGGGAGTCCACCACCTCCTTATGTCATGTATCCTCCTAGAGGATTATACGCTCATCCTTCAAACCCTCCGGTCTCCTACCCCCAACACTTTAAACATATCTTGTGCATATCAATTTCTTATTATATTCTAGATGCATCATATAATCTTATTTTACAAAAAATTGCAAACAGGGATCATATCCATTTGGTTCCTATGCCATGACTAATCCTAGCATCAATGCTGGGACTTCTGTAAGTATGCTACATAGTTTTTAAATACATAAGTTCTATGACTGCAATTAGTGAATTCCCAAATTTAGGGGACTCCTCTAGGTGGTATGGAAATGGATGACAAGCCATCTAAAAGGAATAAAAGAGATCTCATGAATTGCTCTGGTAGTTCAAATATACTTCCAGGTAAGGACAATATTGGGCCATATAAAGCATCAGGGACATCAACAACTGAAGTTTCCCAAAGGTATATAATTCCTTATTACCGTTAAACCATGCGAGCTGGTCTGTCTTGGCAAGTTGTATGTTTGATTAAAAGAATTCGTTCATTGCAGTGGTAATAGTGCAAGCGATAGTTCAAGCAAAGAAAGCGATGCCAATTCTCAAAGTGTAAGCATCACATGATTTATTTTCATTTTTAAGTAAAATTGAGGCAATCACATCAATTTATGTTGTAGTATTCACTTGAGCATTGCTACTCCTTACCTATCTGTACTGGCCACTGATTTATCAAAATCGTGGATACTGGGAGCATAAACTCAAAACTAAACACAATATATTTTAACTTTGATCTTAGGGGAACAATTATGACAAGTAACTCTACTTTCCTACTCAGGGAGTTGCCATCTGTAATGACTGTAAAAATTCCATACTGGAATAGAATAGAAAAAACTTGGGCAGCATAGACAATTTTAGGTGCTTTAATATTTATTTAATTTTCCTGCAGTCTATGTTCCTTTGTAGTGTTAGGAATGATATTTTCCTTGGCATATGTATCATTTTGGGCATATATAAATGATGCAGGATTTTCTTGTAGTGCCAAGGGTTCGAACATCTATTATGATTCTTTTGGAGCAAGTTTCAAGACAATAGGAATGATTGAACTAGTGCTAGTGAGTTAATCACTTTGACTCTGTTTTGAAGTTGTGCTTGATTGGAGTAAAGTGTCGGTATGCATTGCTTTAAGTATGTGAGAGAGAATGGTTGCTGCATGATGCCTTAGTTTCATCATTGCTGCAAGAAAACAGATACAAGCTCTAAAGCTACGCAATATTAGCTCAAGCTTTTCTTGATGAGGATAGGTATGTTGAAATGGGTTATGATGATTACTAAGGGAATGGTTCCTGTGTAAGTCACTTATCATAAGATCACTGATCAAATGGATGATTTACTCTTCGAACTTAAAACTTCCAGCTCTGGACTTATGTTCTTTATCAACTTTCACATACTAAGAATTCATGATCATTGTGTTGGTAATAAGTAGCATATCTCATTATCTCTAGCCATTCACTATGGGCTATGCACTCATTATTTTCATCTTGTTGAGTTATTCTTGTTTGATTAGAGAGGAATAACTGCCGTAGAGAATGTAATTTCTTTATAAGTTAATTTGGCTATTTAAGATATGTTTATGCGGACTATACAGGGTTCGCTGCCAAAAAGTTCTGGACATGAATCTTTTGATGGTATGTTAAACAGAATAAGTGTAATTCTTCAGAGCAAACTTATTTAAGTTCTATGATAGATACTTTTTTAGATTGACACTAGTGCACATTGATTTCTTAATGATACAATCAAGCGTCCTCACTAGCAATGACAAACCGAGGCATGGAGATGATACCCATCCCTACAGCATCTACACCTGGAGGAGTTGGCGGTGCCACCACAAACTTAAACATGGGGATGGAATATTGGAGCACTCCAAGCTTAGCTTCGCCGATCCCCACAATGCAGGGTAAGATGGCAGTGAACAAAATTGGAGCTGGACTACCAGGTTCATCAGAACATTGGGTACAGATTATTTCTTAGCACCTTCATTTTGAATCTGAAATAGTTTCGTTTTTGGGTTTAGTAATTATGTTCTACCATTCTCTCTATATTGCCTACTGTTCTAAAGAAACTCGACCTACTTATCTACAAAATAAACTAAAATACTAGGAGTTTAGGAAGCTTATATGTATGTTACAAGGGTATATGTGTAATTACACAAATAATTAGTATGAAAATTTGTACATCTTCAGTACAATGTTTATTGCAACCTAAGGAAAATGAATTGATAAGAGTTTTGTGTTTGTTTTATGCACATGGCATGAGAGCCTAGTTGACTGACATGCGAAAGCTCGGTACTAGGAAAAATAAGTAAAAAGGAAAGATTGAAGGAGAAGATGAGAGGAAGAAGTGTGCTCTAATAGATGTCTAAATGGAAGTGCTTAATCTGATTTTTTTTTTTTTTTTGGATAAGCCAATAGCTACATAAGACATGATTTTCTTCATGAATTCTCCAAAATTCAGGATGAAAGAGAGCGTAAGAGACAGAGAAGAAAACAATCGAACAGAGAAGCAGCACGCAGATCTCGAATGCGCAAGCAGGTAGAGAAACAGCAGTTGTTACTGATATTTTCTTTCTTACTTTAAATTGCTATTCTTCCTGCTGTTGATGAAAAAAGAAGAATGCTTCTGATTTTGCTAGTTCTCTATTCTCCAGACAGAATATGAAGAGCTAGCGCATCGTGCTGAGAATTTGAAAGAGGAAAATACTTCCTTAAGAATTGAGTTGGACAACGTTAAGTCCGAGTATCAACAACTTCTTTCCAAGTACAACTCTCTCAAGGTACGATTTCTCTACTAATATGAACACTTCAAAATGTTTGCACAGTTTTTTTTATTTTTTAATGTTCAGTTTTATGAAAATTTTGCAGGAGAAACTTGGAGTACAAAAAGAAATCAGGGAACCAGATACTGAAAGGAATGCTCAATGAAACTTTGGATTTGATCCACAACCAAGGAAAACAGTATGAGTGGGGAGCAGCAGACATGCTACCTTAGAGTCGATAGATTAGTCCTAACAGATTATATATGAAAGATTATAATTTGTTATAGTTGATTGGTGTGACAGTCGAGCAGATTGTTTTGACATTAGTTTCTGTTGGTCAGTAAATGTCCAAACTTCTCATTTAAACCTCGTGACCTTGGATGTAACTCTTAACTCGTAACTGCGTAATGCATTGAATTTTAGCTAAGTTAGAGTGACATCAGTTGATATCAGTTCCTCCCTAAGCTTGATTATTGAAGATTTAGAGGGCGTTTGGTTTGCGTCATTTTCATTTTTATTTTATGAAAAACGCGCGTTTTTCGTTTTTCAGAAATCGACTTTTCCGCGTTTTTCGTTTTCTTAGAAAACGCTCTCTCATTTTCTTGAAAATGAACGTCGAAAACTCAAACCAAACGTGTTTTTCATTTTCTCAGAAAATGAAAACAGAAAATAACGTGGAAAACGCAAATCAAATGCCCCCTTAGTTCTTCTATTCTAGGAACTCTGACCATGTAGATCAATAAAAGTAGATCTTTGGTCATTGCATATCTATCGACGCAATTGACTCATGTTGGTAGGAGTGAGCAATTGGTTAATAACTGAACTATTTAAACCAAAATGGAATAAATTAACTTTTTTACCTAACCGAACTGATTAAATTTTTTAATAAAAAAATAAAAATCAAACTGATGATTAATTCAGTCGAAAATTGAAATAAGTAGTTAACGCTAAAACTGTTTAATGTATATTCTATTATGAAAATTATGTTTATACTATGTCAGTAGTTAAGGCTAAAATTGTCTAACGTTTGTTCTAATATGAAAATCATGTTTACGTTTATACAAGTCAAGGTTAAAACTATTTAATATGTGTTTTAGTATACAAATCCATGTTTATGTATATGCTTAATGATCCGGCGATAAGGCTAGGGGGACCTCATGGGCAAAAGGTCAACGACACGTGGAGGTCAACGGTCAAATGGAGGTTAGGCCGATCGGACGAGGGCTAGGTCAACCCCGTACCCCGCCGAGCCGCTGTCCTACGCCAACCGTCTGGCCATACCCCCGGCCGAAGGAACAACAACCCGGCCATGCTCTCGGGTTTCCGACGCCAAGGTATAAAGATTGTAGGGTCGAGCGGGTGATCCACTCGGCTGTGGTGTAGGGCAAGGGTACAAGGCCGACCGGCCTGTCCGATTGATTAAGGCACCAAGCAACAAGGCCAGAATACTTGTCCAAGCATATGACCGTAAATCTTCCCGGCTAGACCAATGCCTAAGCCGGGCGGAAGTAAGGTTCCTACCGAGCGACTGGACGCTCGGCTCAGGAAGAGAATACTAAGAGAGGACAGTTGGGATGTCATCCTAGTAACCCCTGTTATTGACAACAACCATACGCAGAATCGTACGATGAAATGTTCAACTGTCCCATCAGGGAGGTGCTCGGACTATAGCAGTATGGCGCTAGGCATGTTCTTCTGACAAGCCCATGCTGAGGTATGACACAAGACACGTGTACGCCTCGATATGCGTGCACCAGGCTCCTCATGGCTCTATATAAGAGCCCTCAGACTTCACCGGAGGTATGCGATCTCTGCTTT
>JBBMJZ010014911.1:0-11111 GCA_037833815.1 Zingiber zerumbet | reverse complement strand
GAACAGAAGCCTCCTGGATCGATCAGCCGATCGATCCAATTAAAGCTCCCGCGAACAGAGAGCTTCTGAATCGATCATCCGATCGATCGGGATTCCTGGATCGATCAGCCGATCGATCCAGAGTTTGTCCCGTGCCCAGTATTCAGCTGGATCGATCCACGGATCGATCCAACAGCTCAATCGATCCGTGGATCGATTGGGAAGCCTGATTACAGCTAGAAAGGCACAGTGTTAGCTTCATGACCATCCGAGAGGTACAGATTACCTTCTCTAGCATGCACACAGCCTCCAGTACATGTAGCTCATTCAGTTTCAGTTTTTCCAGCAATGAGTATAGCATTAGTAAAATTTTAATTTACCCAACATTCCGCACAGTCTAGCACAGTATAACTGTAGCGATCTGCCTTACAGCCTAGTACCAGAAGGTGGGTCATTACATTAAAAAAGGAAAGTTTTAAAACTTTCTTTTAAACCATGTGGCCTAATTCAAATAAGGAAAGTTTTATAAATTTAAAATCTCTCTTTTGAAACTTGTAGATATCTACAAAGAGAAGATTTTAAAAAATTCAAAATGCCCCTTACCTTTTGAAATTGTGGTCAGCCCCCTTGCACAAAGCAAGCGTCGGCCACCATGAGGAGTTTGTGGCCAGCCCTAGGCATGGTCATCAAGCCTTGGGTCAACCCTCTCTTGGACACCAAGATGAGATTTTCCTAAGGGTGGATATGAGGATTGAATGAGGATACGACAGGGACCTATAGGAGAAATTAGTTATGGCCTCCCGACGAGCTTGAGTATCCCGTGTTCGGTCCGAACACACAACTCAAGTTCATCAATAATAACTCATTCCACTAGAGAGTTATTATTAGACTACCACACCAATCCTAAATTGCATTATGGGCTCCTTCTTATCATGAGTGTGTTAATCTCCCTGTGTTTAAGATATCGAATGTCCAATAATTAAATGAGTTACAAACAACTCAATTAATATCTAGCTCCGATAGTAGTACCGCTCAATTTCATTGTCATGTCGGACTAGGTCCAACTGCAGGGTTTAACATGACAATCCTTATGAGCTCGACAAGGGGACATTATCAACCTAGCGCATTAGGACACAGTTTACTTTTATAATCAATAAGACACCATATAAATAATATCATTTCCCAACTTATCGGGTCTATTGATTTATCGAGCTAAATCTCACACATTGATAAATCAAAGAAATAAATACTAAGTATATGTGCATATTATTATATCGGGATTAAGAGCACGTACTTTCATAATAACAGAGGTCTGTTCATTTATCTAGTCAGTGCAAAATGAACAATCCTCAAGTGGTCATGCTCAATATACACAAAGTGTACTAGTGTAATTTTATAGTCAAGATAAACCATATCGAATTACACTACAACCATTCCAATGGTTAGTTCCTGTCCATCTTGGTTGTGAGCTACTGTTTATAATTTATAAGGAACCGATAACACGATCTTCTGTGAGTGACACCACTCACCATGTTATCTACAATATAAATTAAATGAACAACTATATTTAACATAAATACAGACATTTGACCAATGTGATTCTTATTTCAAACTAAATGTTTATACCAAAAGCTAGACTTTTAGTATACATTCCAACAACCATGCCCCGTCTTTGCCACTGTTGCTGCTCGTCTCTGCGACTGTGCCCCATCTCTACTGTTGCCAAGCCTTGTCTCTGTCGCAGTTTTCCCCTTTTCCACAAGCCGCAGTTCTCCTCTCTTCAGTACTGCGGCGAAGCCACCATTCGTCTTCTCTAAGGTTTCTCCTTTTTTTTTTTCTAACAATTAGGATACTTGTTGCTTCATGAATCCTACTTCAGTTATATCCTTAGTTTGCCTAATCCCTATGTAGCTTGAAAACCTAATAATAGAATTTGATTTGTGCATGTTATTAAAACCTTTTACATCATCTGCTACTTAGAATCCTTGATTCAGTAAATGAATCCTTGCTTCATGAATCATTACTTTAATAAATGAATCATGCATGTTAGGAAATGTAATAAGGAACTTGATTTGGATGGACTTGTTATTATTGGTGGTGATGACTCCAATACTAATGCATGTCTGCTTGCTGAAAATTTTAGGTTGAGCTTTGAGACAAATCATTAAACCAATATTGTACTCATTTTGATGATTACTGATCAAATAATATTCTTGAACTTCACATTTGATTAGGTAAAAGAAAATGAAAACTCAGCTCCTTGGATGCCCCAAAACGATTGATGGAGATCTCAAATGCTAAGAAGGTCCTACAATTAAGTTTTGGATTTGATATTGCATGCAAGGTTTGCTCTTCACTTGTGTGTTGGTTGTTTGCTATAGTTGACATCTAATGGCCACAAAGGCTGAGTGATAAAACATGCAAAATTATTTGTATAACTTATTGAGTATGCAACTTTAAATATTTGGATCATATAGAGCATTTGACTTGCTAAAAAATCTTATGTAGAAAAACTTTGACAAATTTATGACTTTAGAGCTTTATAATTCATATGATTGCAATAGGTCCAGTGGGTATGTGCTTCTCAATGTGTATCCCTTTACAATTTTTATTAGTTGTGATCATATAACTTGTGCCTTCAAAGTTGGGAAATACTTTCAGATGAAAACTTTCATCAATTAATCCGTTTTCTCAGGTTCTATTTGTATTATATATATATATAATTATTTAATTTATGTAATGATAATTTATCTAAATATTTTTGGTAGGAAAAGTATGATTTTCCTCCTGGGACAGAAAATTGGACGTGGCACTCAATAGCAAAAAAAATAGAGAAACTGGAAGTCAGAACTTAAAAAGTACTATAATCCTGAATTATCAATTCAAGTTCTTTACAACAGAGAGATGAGAGAGCTCATGCAAAACAGTATATGAGATTAATTACTTTTTGAAATAAGGAAAAAAAATGAAAGGTAGATAATATTTTTTTATTTAGAATATATTTTGATTCAAATCGTATATAGATTTTTATTTTGTGTATCCTGTGTATATCAATATATTAGGAAAGGAGTGAAAAAAAATAAAGCTACAAGAAAGCACAAGATTTAGTATCACCAAGTACATGTTTATCAACTTTTGTTGATTAGTTTTATTGAAGTCATTGAAGGTGAAAAACATACTCATTAGATTGGGTTGAACTTGAATATTTACAGGAAAAAGAAAAGGGTCATACTCCATCATTCTAGGCTTGCTTTACTCATGTCAATTGGTGTGGAAAAAGGAGTGCTGCATAGCATGAATACAAATATTATAGTAGGAAGACAAGCACTAGGATCAAATTGGTGTAAAGTAAGAATACAAGTTATTCTAAAACTAGAGGAGAGTTTGATAAGATCTTATGATTTTTTATAGAAGTTTGATAATACACTTGGAGGAATGATAGTCTGACCTTATCATCTGGTATAATTTTAAATTTTTATTAAAATATTATTAATTATTTATATTTATCTTGCTATTATAATTTTAAATAAATATGAAATGTATTTGTAGTTAACAGTAAGTGAAGATTACTATTAGGTAAATATGAAATGATACTTTACATCTTTTGATTTTGTATGATATTCCATCTTTATCATTATTTCTATTAACTTTTTGTTTGTAATATTATTTTATTTTACTAATACAAAAATATATTCATTGTATTTTATAGGTGATGAGTACTAAGATTTTTATGAATCAATATGATAGTTGAAGATGGTCTACCTAGTTGAGTTTTTATTTTATAAGACTTTGCTAGTTCTAAAATATAATATTTTGAGTATAGTGTGCAATTAGTTTTGGATGTAAAGAACTTGTTATTAGTTTGCATGTGTACCTTTGACTTAAATATTTGTTGGATGAATGCTGATTATCTATTTACACTTTAAATTGTATTTTAGAATTTTTTTCTATTCTAAATGGTGGATGGATTGTGATGATGTATAAAATTGAATTCACATTATATATATTCTAAATAAATATTAATGAACATTTTAAATGTATTTATAAATTTTTATAATGACATTTATTAATGTCATTATAGATTAGTGAAGATGACATTTAAATGATCTAATAAATTATCTTTACTGACACTTTTTATTGTCCTTATAAAAAATATAAATATCATAATAAATGAGTTTTGGTGACATTTAGTTTTGTTATTGTTATGATGATAACACGACATATATAAATGCCCTTAAAAAATATTTCCTGACATTATAGAGTGTCATTATATCTTTAAATTGTGGCACTTTTGACGTTAGCATTGATATTGTATAACGACATTATAAAATGTCAAGAAATTGAGGAGGGTCTAAGACGACATCACTTTACAGGACATTTTTTGTAGATGTCACCAAAATGTTAGTATCACCATAAATATACTATAAGGACATTTATGTGTGTTATAATAGACTAATTTTCTTGTAGTGAATTATATGCTAATAAAAGCATAAGCAACTATATAACCCTCTACTAACCTGCTCAGCCAGGTATAGCCAGTAAATCAGGAGTACATATAGTACATTCAAAACCACCTATATAAAACAAGTACATAACAAATATATAACAAGTCCTGATTACGTGCAACACATGCTATCACGAATGAGTCTCGTGGGTACGTAGTTAAGATATATAAATAGTCACTATTTGAAGGAGAATGGTCTACCATGGATGTTTCCGTGTGCGGACAGCATGAGGTAGCTATCTAGCTCCTTAGCTACTAACTGCATGAGAAACGCTTTACCACGGATGACCCCGTGGATAGTCAGAGTATGTGAATCGTTACTATTAGAGCCGTTAATTTGGGTTGAACCCGTCGGGTTGGCCTGCCCCAAACAATTTAAGTGGGTTGGGTTGGAATTTAATCAACCCAAGTCCGCGGTAGGCCAACCCGCCTAAGCCCGCGACCCGCGCGGGTCGGCCCGCTATGAGCTTGGGTTGACCCGCGGGTTGAGAAACACATGTAAGTGAGCTTTTATGCCAATTTATTATCTTTTTTGTTATAATTTTGAAATAAAAAGAGTACTTTTCATCCAATAAGAGTATTCATTGGTGTCAATTTATATTTAAAATACATGTTTATATATACATTTGATTTTCCGAAGTAAAACTTTGAAGATATGAAACATTTTTTTAATTTTTTAAAAATTTTGATAGGCCCGCGGATTGGCCCGCCAAACCCGCGACCCGCCTTAAATTGGGTTGGGTTGGAAATTTCCCAACCCGCCAAGTTGACAGGTTGGCCCGCCCCCGCCCCGCCAAATGGTTGGCTCGCCATGGGCCGATCCGCCCCGCCATGGGTTGGCCCGTTTGACAGCTCTAGTTACTATCTGTGGGATAACGCTCTACTACAGATAGTCCTGTCGGTAGACAAGAGGTATAAGTGACCACTATATGTGGGAGAATACTCTATCATGGACAGGATATATATGTAGCTATCTACCTACGGACTGCGGGGCGAACACGTTACCACGGATGTTCCCGTGGGTCGCCAAGATATACAAGCATACAAACCAATAATAACAAGTAAGCAGTAACATTCACATCCAAGAGTAAACTTTGCTAACTACACCATAGTCTAATAATATTGTACGCATATCAACAATCAATCATGAAGAATAATGAGACTCCATAGATATCAAATATACTCAATGCAAGGATAAATAATAAAATATCAAACTCAGGAACTGATTCAGAATAGAGTTAGGGTAAGCAAATAATTATTGCTAAATTAATAAAATAAATCATGCGCTAAGGATAAAGGTCTAAAAGTGGTCAAAGAGATATCTACCCACCTCATTGTAGGCTATTCTAACTGTCTTCAAGTTAAAGGTTTACCTCGAGTTCGAATTCTACCAATAGAGGACACACGGTAAAATTAAGTACTACAATCATCCTAATAACTATGAATAGTATGACTAGGTTAGATTTCGTATTTGTATAATAGAGATTGCCTAATTGAATGAAATCTATCCATCAATTTATTGAACTACGATTTAATTAATCAATAAATACATCAGTAAATTAATTACTTAAATTAATTAATTCAGCGATTGATATAATTAATTTACCTACCATCACATTATACAATTAATTATTCTATTACTTCATTAATTACTAAAATCAAATAATTATCTAATTTAATTACTCTATGTATAATTCAGTCTAACCGTTAATCATTCTACAAGGTTATTACTTAGCCATTTTAATCCATTAATCCATTAGTTAATTAACTAATTAATCCATTAATTAAATCAACCAATTAAGTGGTAACTTATTTAAGTAGCGCCACAAATAATTAATTACTCAAATACATAAATATACAAATAATTAGTTATAACAATTTATCAACTTATCAACTAAATAATTAATTCTGTTAACCAAATGGTAAGTTATTAACTCATTAACAAAGAGTAGTCTATTAATTCAATTATTCCACACTTACATGATTCCATTTGAGTTGATTGATCCAGGAATTAACTATTAATTAATCAACAACTTAATCTTAATCTGGTATTGTAGTATGAACAATAGTCTCAATTCCCTTAACCATAAGTTGCATAACTCAAATTAAATAAATCTCAATATTACTGTGCTTACTAGCGGTGGTTCTCGGTGCGAATTCAGGAGAATAGTGGCCGCTTTGCCGGCGGGCTGTGGCATCGCACGACCAGGAGGTAGGAGGGACGGTATCCGATCGACCAGCAGCGATGATGCGGTTGCAGCAATATTGGGACAGCGGCTGCTGACCGACTTGTGACAGTTGTGACTGCTCATGACTGTTTTACTCTCAAGAGAAAAGGCGGCATGCTACTGGTCGCTCCGGCGGTGGAGCGAATCGGCGGAACAACATCGAGAGTGCGTATGGCGGTGGAGGAGACCACGACAGCCCGGGAGCAAAGGTTGTTCGTGGCGGCGTTTACTTCTGCTTGGCCAACTGCTGGGCGACGACGATATCAAGGTGGAGAGGGACGACCAGCAGTGGGAGGCGGCGACGACGACGCACGGTGAGGTGGCGGGTCGCGTGAGATAGTACGGTACGGGAGAGGAGGAGGGAATCGGCGAGAAGGAATTAAAAACTTAGGATGCGTTTGGGTTATTTGCATTTGTATTTTTATTTTTAGAAAATCATATATTTTTTAATTTTTTAAGAAATAAGGGTGTGCTTGGTTTGTACGTTTTTTATTTTTATTTTTTGAAAATATATATTTTTAAAAAATAGTGTTTGGTTTACATTTTCTATGTCTATTTTCTAAAAGAATAGATATCATTTTCTGAAAAAATAGAGAATGAAGAAAAGTCATTTTCTATTTTATAGAAAACACGTGTTTTTCATAAAACGAAAATAGAACATGCCTAAATCAAACACACTCTAATTTTTTTGTATTTTTTATTTTATTAAAAAATACTCTATCTTTTATAGAAAATAAACGTGAAAAATATAAACCAAATGTATTTTTTATTTTTTCAAAAAATTAAAAAAAAAATAACATGAAAAATAGAAACCAAACACCCTCTTATGTTTATAATTTTCAAAATTAGGGTTAAGTTTCAATCAACTCCCTTAATTGATATACCCAATAAAATATAATTAAAAATTTATTTTAAATTTCTAAAAATTTAATAAATTCAGTATAAAATCAAATACATTTTTATTTATTATGAGTTATTTTAATATTTCATTTCAAATTCTTCTTTAATATTATATGGGGTCATTTATAGGTGGGACTTTATAAATCCCACCCTGTATGGTATGTGGGGTTTATAAAGCCCTATTTATAAGTGAATTGGTCCATCCTCTGGACCGTACTTTACGGTTCAGAGGATTTGTACTCCTACTACTAGCGTATAAGGGAGGTATTACTATGATATAATTGAAATTCTAAATTGACAATACAATATGAAGATAAATCATAATAATTAATATGGTATAAGATGATTTACTCTTCTGATGTCTGTGTGAATGCATCCTAAATTAATACGAATATTTATGGATGACTATTAATTATTAATGTAATCACTAAACAATAGATGAAGATATAATCAGATACTCCAATTTTTAATTCTATAATTTAATAGGATAACACCCTCTATTTTAACCATTACACAATATGAAGGACCATACAGGATCAGTCTCACGATTCGACCCTCAATTTCCAATCTCTGACAATTCACAATACCGTGACCCGTGAGGGGCGACACTCGCGTAATCGGGCATCAGAAGGTCGTGGCTCGAGGCAGTACCCCAAAACCGATCCGCTTCTCCATCATCAGGAGGGGTAGTAGAAGCAACTGCAGTCGTGCGATGAGAGACTTCGACGGTTACTACAAATCCCTCAATTTCTTCTACTATCCGACGGAGCCGTACCACTGCCACGCGGTCCTTCGATCCGGCTCCTCTCGATCTTTGCTCTTCCTTGCCCTCGCTGCTCCTCCCTCTCTTTGCTCTTCCTTACCCTCACTGACCGTTCTCGACTTCGCTCTCTCACCCCTTCGTAATGACGTCTCCCGGCGAATCAGGTGCGCTCACTGTCCCTTCGGTCTTCTAACATTAGTTGCTTAAATTTCTCTTTCCAGACTTGGATCTCGATTTATTCATGGGGATTTGCAATTTCTATTAACATCCTGACGGCAACCTATAAATTTTCAAGAATACAGGTCCAAAGTTTGTGTGTGCCATGCCCTTCTTGTGCTCTTATTCTCCCCTGCTTCACATCATGCTTTTCTGATCCCTGCAGTCGGATCTCTAGAAAATAAATCTGATTGATGAAGTGGGCAAATTTGGCGTCTTTCTTGACTTTTTTTTTCTAGAATTTGGGCTTAAATTTAAAGCTCAGACTTGGCTTTTTTATGTGCTGAATTAACGTGGAACAAGGTCTGATTTAAACTATGAAAAACTTACAAGTAAAGAAATAGTAATAATGATTACTACAAGTAGTTTCGATCATTTTTAGTGTTTATTGTTTCCTCGCTGTATAATTTGGGTCCTCCATTGTTTGAAAAATCTTGAATTGTGTTTGTTATACCTTCTTAATGTGCAGCTATGTTATGGTGATAAACTTGTTTGACTGTTTTGACAAACTGGTACAGTTATTTCACATGGTAATCTCGATACAACACACTGCCTGGACAATGTTGTTTTAAGTGCTTTAATTCTTCCTTCTGACTGCTATTGAAGTTTGTTCTGTCATACTACTGATAGATGGGTAAAGTTATTTCTCTTATTATAAAACTCATGAGCATCTAATGTTAATCAAGTACATACTGTAGGAAGCAGAATATGTACTTCAGACGAAACTATTCAGAATCAGGCTGAACCTCCCAGTTTGCAGGAGCAACATGATGATAGTGGTAAGTCCGTGAGAAATATGTATTTAGTTATCCTATGTTGCTGATGTGAAAAATTATAGGACTGTGATATAATCTGTCATACTTTACAGTTTAGGACGTTGGGCAGTGAGGAAAACACACAAAAAGTTAGTGTAGCATTTTAAAAATTCTTAGATAGGCTTATGAAGTTGCTCAAAAACACAGAAACAGTGATCCTACTATTTGGGAGTAATTAGGTGCATCTCTAATAGATGATAAAATAATAAAAATATATTAAGATCTTATGCACGTTCAAATGCTACTAATAAATGGTATAGCTAGAAGCCTAGAACACATAAAATTGGTGAGAATTAAAGGTATGATGACATTGAGAGACCAAAGAAAACATAAGGTTAAGTAATTAAATGGTTTGGAACATTTCAATGTTACAAATAGCATTACATAGGCTTAGTGGAGAGATAAGATCCATTCAGTTGACCCAAAGCATTTAAAACTAACATGATTTGATGATGACGATGACCACATGTTATGCAATATGTGCTTATTCCCCATTTCCATTCATACTTCTGTTAACTTGTGCTGTACCACAGTCATTTAGTTATATTAGTTCAATAAAATTGTGCTTCTTTTACAAGTATAGGACTTGACAAATTTTGGTTTTGATTTCAGATAGAAAAGCTCGCATTGAGGAAGTTTGGAAGAAAATGAACAGTGGGATGCCCCTCAAGGACCTCAAGTCCTTAGTGAATAAGCCCAATTCAACTGGAAGTATAAAGACAAAAACAACAACTCCTGTAATGATGCTAATGTTTCTTTGCCATCTAATCTCAAAGTGAATTTATTCCAATTTTTCCTAACTTCTAATTGCTTTTGTTTCATTGGGATCTCATAGAGCTGGATGTTCCGACTTGGAATTGCACCTGCAAAGGCACCAGCTGCTACATCAACGCTGGGAAAGAGACCAGAAAGCTCATTGAATGGATCAATGGAAGAAGCTAAGAAACTTGCAGCAGCTGCTCTTTTGGCTGCCAAGGATGCTGGATTATCTACAATTGCTGGAAGGGGAAAAGTTGAAGTATGCATATTTTCTCTATTCTGCATTTTGAGGTATTAGTTAGCGATTCCATGCAGCAGCTGGTCAGTTAACAACATAGTGCCAAGGTGGTAGGTGCGAGTCTAAGCAGGGGCTTAGGTGGCCTACATTGGAATATTATTAAAATATGGTTACGTAGATATCATATTACAAGAACAAATACTAAAACCACTAAACACATAACCACAAAATATATACAATTAATAGAAAAAATCACAATTAAACGTATATGTCATATTCCACCAAATGAAATGATTTTAATAGGAGGTGATCTAAATAGGCATGTCGGAGTGAAAAATGAGGAGTATGAGAGAGTACATGGGAGTTATGGGTTTGGAACGAGGAATGAGGAAGGTAAAACTATATTAGATTTTGCGATAGTATATGACCTTATATTAGCTAATACGTTTTTTAAGAAAAGAGAATAACACTTAGTCACATTCAAAAGTGGGAATAATAAATCACAAATTGACTTTCTTATGGTTAGGAAGAAGGATAGAAAGAGTTGTAAGGATTGCAAAGTCATCCCTGGAGAGAGCTTAACTACCCAACATAGGCTAGTAGTGTTAGATATACGCCTCAAGTATAGTATTAATAGAAAGAAACAATATACGATTCCTAGAATTAAATGGTGGAAGTTAAAGGATGGGAAGCAAAATATATTTAAGGA
>JBBMJZ010014910.1:0-26997 GCA_037833815.1 Zingiber zerumbet | reverse complement strand
GGTGGAAAGTGCATGGCGATAACGTTAACCCCAGGCAATGACACCCCGGGGATTGAGGGAAGATGGATGGGAAGAATTTCTATAGGAAATAACTACATTTTGCTCAAAACATGATGTTTACATACCTGACTTCGACAATTCATATAGGGTTGGTCGAGTATCCTACAATTGAGCATTATTATTATTTTGATATTTTCAACAAAGCAATAGATTTTCTTATGATGGAGTTAAATAAATACAAGATTTAATGAGACATCAGTAGAACTCCTTTCTCTTAGCTCAGCATTAGACCCTAAAAATTCATTTGAATCATTCAATATGGATGACATTTGAAAGCTTGCAGAGAAGTTGTACCCTCAGGATTTTACAAAACAAGATATTTATTCTTTGATAATTGAGTTGTAACATTATTAGAGTAACAGTAACTACTATAGTGTCGTTAACTGCTACAGTACCCCCTCTCGGTTGACTGCTACAGTAATCCTCAGGATTTTACCCTTAGTATAATCTCTCATGCACTCGTACCCTCACGACTCACTTGACTCTTCTTTGCAGCATTGACCTCTTGCCTTCAAGCCTATTTCTTTTGGCTCTCATCCCTCGGATGCATCTAAGCCCTGGGCTTGTCCTAATGTCATCCTTTGCGTATGCCTCGAAGTCGTTTCCCTCGGCTCTTATCCTTGTTGCCTTGTCCACGGTCCCTCGGATGCTCCATCCTTCACCGGGCCTGAAGCCATCAAGCTGAGTCATATATGTATCCTACAAACCTGCACACTCACATACACATATCAAATAACGAGGGTAATTCTAACTTAAACCCTTTTCCCAAACACCAAAACACAGCGGCACGGACTATTGGGATTACTCCAAAAAACTTAAGATATTTTGATTGCAATGAGATTTCTCTATAGTATAAAAATTGTCATTCAAGCATTGAGGGAAGATGGATGGGAAGAATTTCTACAGGAAATGACTATATTTTGCTCAAAACATAATGTTTACATACCTGACTTCGACAATTCATATAGGGTTGGTCGTTCCCGTGGGTGAGAGTATCCTACAATTGAGCATCATTATCATTTTGATATTTTCAACAAAGTAATAGGTTTTCTTCTAATGGAGTTAAATAAATACAAGATTTAATGAGACATCAGCAGAACTCCTTTCTCTTAGCTCAGCATTGGAGCCTAAAAATTCATTTGAATCATTCAACATGGATGAGAGCTTGCAGAGAAGTTTTACCCTCAGGATTTTACAAAACGAGATCTTTATTCCTTGAGAATTGAGTTATACCATTATCAGAGTTATGTGATTTCTGAACTTTGATTTCAAGTATCCACTTTTTCTGAATTATGTCAAGAGTTGGTTACAAGTAGAAAGTCAGAGAATTATATTATGCTGACATGACTTATATATCTTGTGTTGACACTACCCGTATCTACTGCTACAGTTGAAAGAACTTTTACAACCATGAAACATGTCAAAACTGCAATTCGTAACAAGACGGAAGATGCTTTTGTTACTGATTGTATGACCATTTATATTGAGCGAGAATTTTTAATAAATATAGATGTAGATTATATTATTGACGAATATTACATTATAAAATATCGTCAGACACTGCTGCTTAAATAAGTGAGATTGAATTTGATATATTCTATTAATTTTATTCCTATATTTAACATTTTAAAAAATTTAGCCACTCCTTTAGTCAATTCCTAGCTTCAGGACTTGGTCCTCGTAGACTAAATTCACTTTTTCTCTCTGAATGATTATCTATTTTGATTTGATAAATACCATTACAGGAGTTCTAATTAAATAAATGTCAATAATTATGACTTTATCACTGATGAACTAGTCATATACACGATAACTTTAGGATAAACGATACTAGAGATTCACATTATTACACTGTTCCTAGTATAGTATTTGAGTTTCACTTACTTGTTTTGCTTAATTGATAAGTTGATTTATTTTGTGTGTTTTTTAAATATGCAGCTCCTAGAACTCATTTGAGAGTAGCCAATATTACTCCCGATAAGGAATCGTATTAGTCCCCAAAATAATGGTATGTGAATGTTGATTTACTAATTTATAGAATGTGTTACTGTGCATCTCTATGTAGTAAATAGAGTAAGATTGCAAATTATGAGATGTTTTTATTAGATATCTGGGTCTGAGATTGAAGGATGTTTAAGATAATAGTTAATATACTGGTTGTGATATTAAATTCTGTTCTTAGTTTAAATAAATTTAGTTGATAATTAAATGTTAAAATTATTTTAGCGGGAAAAGAAATTTTATTAAAAATTTTAACTACTCATCTAGTCAATTTCTTACTCCGCCCCTAATTAAGATATAGAGTGTTACCATACTAAATGATGGGGTCGAAAGTCAACGCATTCTAACATACTTTTCTCTATGCCTTGGCCACTACACTAATAATCATCCGTAATTTATCCCTTTTATATTGACCTAGAAATGAATGAAAAAAAATACTAAAAACTAAACTAATCGTCTTTTACCGTGTTAAATTTAGGAAGAGCAATTTCTACGAGGGCTCTTCACCAGCTAGACGAACAAGGATCCTCTGGTCCAAAATTCCTGGACCAGTCCTAATCCTCTGCTCATTCATTAGTTGGATGGGCTAGATCCCACCTACTTGGGATCCAACCCACCCAACCAATGAATAAGTAGGACCTTTTTTGATCCAGAAAATTCTGGACCAGAGTATCTGGCCTCCCGCTGTACTAGTATTTGTCTCAGTAATTACGATGTAAACGGACAGAGGTTATTTATTTTGAACACTTAAAATTAGCACATGACGCAACACCGTCCGTTTTATTCTCGTAACCGAAACTTTAGTAGACGACGATACGATACGATACATCAAAACAAAAGAGCCGATACGGTGGTTCAATCTCCCTGGAAGCAGGAAAAGACGGGCGATGACAAGGTCGACGAAAGGGACCAGCCAAGCGGTGGATCCGGATCCGGATCCGGATCCATTCATCACTGCCCATGCGACACCTGCCTCCCCTTTCCAGACGCGATGGCGATCTCGTCGTGGCATAGATCGCGGGTGGCGTAGAGGCTGTACGGACTGGCGTCGAGGGCGAGCCACTGCTCGACGGTGAAGACCCGCTGGCTGCATCCCATGTGGGGGCCGGTGGTGGTGACCTCGACGGACTTGCAGTACCAGCCGTGGCCGCTGCCGGAGCCGTCGGAGGTGAGGTTCATCCAGCAGGGCGGCCAGGAGGAGATGCAGGGGCCGCGGCCGCTGAAGACGTCGAGGTTACCGCGCTCGAAGTAGTCGTGGCCGGGGCCCATAAGGCCGCCCCACGACTCCAGGTCTTCGATCAGCACGCCGTAACCGTCTGCGCCGGCGATCGCCAGGCTGATGACCGAGTCCGTGCCGCCCTTCCAGATCGACCCCGTCCGGACGTAGATAGTGTACACGCACTTGTAGTCGTCGTTGCTATCGCGCACGACCTGTCCGATCATTTGCCCCAGAGACAAAGTAAGTGAAACTCAACCAGATCTGGAAAAAGATGTAGGATGGTGATAGTGTGATGGAAGAGCACTTACTTTACGAAGGAAGGAAGGGGTGGTGGAGGTGACAACGGTGATCAAACAGCAGAGGCAAAGAAGGACGACGAGGGAAGACCTGCGGATTCCGCTGCTGCTCGCCATGGTTGCCCTGTCTCTTCTCGCGGACTGGGAGTGGAATAGGATTAGTGGGATTATTGAGGGGAGGCAGTATATTAAGAACTGTGATTTTTCCCAGTTGGGAAGGCCATTGAATGAATTAGGAAGGGGCATTGAATGATTTTTTATTTAACCACTTCAATTTTTAGTACTTTCCTACTTATTATTATTATTATTATTATTATTATTATAGACATTTTATTGAAATACCTCTATAGTTTCAAATGTTTACAATGGAAAGATAAGTCAACAACTAGAAAATGTATATGAAAAAGAGAGTGGAGATAAAGGGTAATATAAATGATACTAATAAGACTTCAAAAACGAATAAAAATTATCAAAATGCAGTTCGTTTTATTTTTCCACAAAATTCTTATTTTTATATACAAATTTATTAATTTTTGAATCATAATTCATTCTTAAGCAACCTATTCCCTCAGTATATATATACACAGAGAAGTAGTCATTGCTGTTTGAAACATTTCAATTTGAAATGTAGGGTGAAAATAATGATTGTAGCTAATTTAGAACAAAATTTTTTATTTCAATCTCGCATTCTCCCTTTTAAGCAGGATGGAACAACTGCAATGGGCCTGATGTGGATACAATTAAGGTGGGTGACACTGTCATTCCTAACCATACTTTACCTTTAACAAGACCACAATTAAAGCAATTATCCCTCATTGTATGGCCAAGAACGAGGCGAGTTAAAAAAGACGGCGAGAGAATAAGACGACGCAGAGAAGGTAAGAGAGCTTGTCCAAATGTCAATGCTGGTTAGAAGTCATCAAATAACTTTCTTTATAGAAACCTTAACATGGCCTGCACTTCAGAATGAAGACCAAGTTTTACTATAACCTCCGAAATGTCATGATTCATCATCGTGGGGTTGTCCCTATAGCATCATTCATCCTGGCTGAAGAGTGGAGACTGGAGAGTCTAGTAACCTTCTTGTCAGGTATTACTGACTTCAAGAGGCATCCAGGATAACCATCGCTGGAAGTTCTTTAGTACGCCTGTATGTGCTAGCAAAGAATTACTTGCTTGGATCCCTAAACTTGTTACTGAAGATGAATAGAGAGAGGCGTTAGCAACAAATAGCCCAAGTTTAACGAATTCACTCTCAACAAGTTTAATTTTTGTAGTAGAACCAGCAATAGCTACACCTGAGTAAAGATCAAACTCTGCATTGCGACGCAGAGTCCAATGAGCTGCATTCGGGATGCAGGAAAGCAAACGGTTACAAATCTAACAGCTATTGCCAATCATCCTCTAATCATATTGCTGCCTCAGTTGCATCTCTGTCTCGCTCTTCCAAGTAGCGTGGCTTGATTGCCCCTTCATCCTCTTCATCTTCTCCTTGTCCTTAACAACTGATCCCTTCTTTTTGTCTGATTCATTTGTATGCTCGGCAGGAGCACGATCTCCGCACAGCGGGCACACCATACCACGAGCGTGAGAGTATGTTTTAGGAACTCCACACTGTAAACATACCCTGAAAAAGAAAGAGCATAGTGTTAGGCAGGTAACAAAAGGACCTCTTTTTATAGAAAATAAGATTCACAAATGAGCATGCACTATAGTATAGTTCATTACACAGCCTTCAGCTAATTCTGAATGTTAAAATCATGCTGTTGCATCATACAATTAACTTCATATCCAAAAAAGTCATGAGCTAGATTCCCTACTTGCAATTGACTTGTAAAACGAAAAGTACCTTAACAATTCTGCAGCATCTTTTGGATCAGGATTTGTTGCAGAAACTATTCTCTTGTTAGCAGGAACTATCCCAGGAGTTGATGAGGGAAAACTTCCTTCTATATCATTTCTTACTCGGTCACGAATCCCCACTAGCTGAGCTTTGGCCTCAACAACAGCACCTGGAATGTCAAATTTGGGTAAATGCAGATAGAGAAACAAGATGGAGTTTAAGGTAAAAGAAAGTAAAAAAAATAATGGAGCATGAAAATGTACAATCGAATTGAAGTATTGTACACGCATCTATAATACTATATTTTGTCTCCATGTCAAACAGTCATCCATGGTAAGATATTTAATCTGATCCTTCAGGGGACTACAAAAGTACCTTATTAGTTAAATCTGAATTCTCAAGTGACTAAATAGTAACTTTATTAAACTAACTTTTTATACACTGGATTCATCTTTCAGATGCTGAACAATCCAAAATATAGAGAGTTGATAGCTTTTTTGGTACGAGTAATTATTTACAAAGATTGTATGTAGATGGCTAAATTGGGTACTTCAAACAGAATACTGATACTTATATCAGCTCAGAGGTTTGAATCTTATTTCTCTGTGTGCACTGTCAGAATAGAAGAGTAAGAATTTTTGCAAGGTACGGACATAAATTGTTGGTGCTTCTGGAGAGGGCCACAGTGATGTTTCAACAAGACGAGCAATACATCCATAGATCAAGAATGTACGGAAGTACAACTGTACAGAAGTCACTTTTTAAATTGGTGACACTTGCTGGCTAAGGAATCTTTAAGGGCAAGACATGACAAAAGCAATATATGTTACTGATATATAAAAAAGAAACGTAAATTCTGGTTTAGAATCACTAAAAGAATGTAACAAAGATGTATGCAAATGTATGGAAGTGTGAGTTTCGAAATTGTCCAAAAAAAGAGAGTTTACAGATAACACGAACACATTAAATTTATTATCACATTAATCATGGAAAGCTAAAAATTCGTCACAACAGTATTACTCTATGATGCTTTAATCATACACTTCGCATTAAATCAAAATCCAGAAAACGCTAACATCCATTAAGAAGTCTTCTACAAGATAAGAATGATGGAATGGCAATGGGTGAGGCAGGGAAACATAAATACAACAAACAAAATAAATAAATGTTAACAAGAGGTAAAAATGGGTTAAAGTTTAGGCCCATCCCCATCTCACCATGTTTTGAGATTATATTTTTCATGGTATTCTAATCCTATTTGTGTTGAGGTGAGACAGGTCAAATTGTCATTCCTACTGTAAGTCCAACATAGCTAACAAGATATAGTTTGCATACTTCTTTGTGGCCTGAGTTTGTCCAACATACTTGAGCTATCTACTACACCAATAAGACATATATCTCAATTATATAGGATTTTTGTTACATAGATCTTGTCGTCCGATTAACAAGATTAAGATTCATTCTCACAAGGTTATGACATTGATTTGGTTGATTGTTAGGGCCTAGTGAAACCTTCAAAAATTCTCATTTTGGCATGAATCTGACATTGGAAGTTTTATATTTGGGCATGGATCTGAAGTTGGAAGTTTTATATTTGAGATACCTTGTAAGGGAAAATATATTGATTAAGCCATCTTGGTTGAGATGAGTTTTTTATGCCCATTAATAATTTCTGGGAGAAAAAATAGGGCTCAAAAATCAAGGACAATTAAACTGTGCACAAACTCTAGTCTAGAAAACTAGTAGATTTGTCTAGATGAAATCTAGTGTGTTTCATATTAATTATTAATCAAGCCCAAATTTACTATGCTTAAATTAATTATTAACGTTGATGTAGGCAACGACAGATCAAAGAGAGGTAAAAAAAATGAAAATATGACAATAGCAGAAGGAACAAAAAACAACTAAAAAGATATAAAAAGGAAGAGAATATAGAGGGAAACAAGATGAAAAAAGAAAAAGAAATATAAGATGAAAATGTTTGATAGGATAAGGAGATTCAATAACAAAATAAAGGATGAAAAGATGAAAATATGGGATACAACAATGAAGAAAGAAGTGACATGAAAAGAAATGCAATCACAACAGAATGGAGAAAGAAGAGAACGATAGAATTTATAGTTATCCTTGATCTTGATATAATTGGACATGACATATTTGTTATGGCATGCACAAAAGGGTAGGTTTTAAAATCCAAATATTAATTTACATAGTTGGGCATGTACAAAATTTGAATATGGCATAAACTTAAATTTGAATTGTCAACCAAGAATGAAATTGAACTGTGTGAGAAATTTATTTTTTAAGGTATAGCATGCCAATATAAATTTGTCTGAAGTATCCTTTGATATTTAGGTAATCCCATGTGAAATTGTCTCTTTAATATGAGTCTTTAGATTAGGGAGTGAGTCTTTGATAGCATGTCAAAATGTTTTTACAAACTCTAATTCTATAATATTACAAATTATAATTTGAGGGTTCCCACATGTTCTATAGTTAATTACAACATAACATGATTGGTGTTTTCTTTAGTCGATCATGCAGTTTCTTACATGCTTGTGAAATTGGAAAAGATTTGATATTTCTTTTGAAGTTCTCCAATGAACATCTATTCATTAGCCGCTTCATAATGCTTCCTAGATGGTCAGCTACAACAGAGGGTCTCTTTAAAATAGCCACCCTCACTTGGATGCAATCACTATAACTGCAGTCTCCTATTGGACTGGATACCAGCTTGAGGATGTTTAAGGGGATAAGGAGGGCCAAGATTGCATGCCTTGGGTGTCTTCAGCAACCTTAAAATACCTTAGGAATTTAGATGGCTTTGAAATCATATGTACTTACTCAAATGATAGATAGGATGTCTCAAACCAGCTCTCTGGTTAAATGCCTTAGATTTTGAAGCGGTTCACAAAATGCAAAAGAACAACTAAGAGGTTTAGGGGTTTAGAATAGGTAAGCTTTCTAGCAAATGACCCATTGATACAATGAAGAGCATATATTATAATAACAAAGATTATTAGAAGATTAAAGATAGCTTTCCTCATTGATCATATAATCCATAGATGTTAGGGATAACATTAATTAAAATAAGGTAACCCATCAAGAAATATCATGAATGAAGACTCATTTAACTAAAAGGAAGTATACTCACATTTCCTGCCCACAATTGAGCACGAGATCAACACAATGTTTGAAGATAGTTAAGATTATGATCTAGATCTATCACAAAAGCCAACAAGTACGCTCACTTAGACTGATCACAAGTGAGAAACATTTTGCAAAGCAGGATCGTATAGGTAACAACAATATAAAGCTAAATGAAACGTGGGCACTGAATCGACTATCTCCAAAGGAAAAGAGAAAGAGGAAGCATCGAGTATCTACTACGAAAATAGATGATTGAAAAATTCTAACGTTCTGGAAATACCCACCAGCAGGCAGATCCTTTTTGTCTCTCCCTGACCTACTCCTAGCCTTCCGATCGAGCACTCCAAGCGCCTCGCGAGTCTCCTCGGGCGCAGCCGCACAATTATTAAGGAACTCCGGAGGTCCCGTGATCTCCAAAATTCCAAGAAAACACGAAAGACAAGATTTTCACCACCTCGGATCAGCAACTAAAATGGAGAGCTAAAGTGTAACGATGAGAGCGAAGTGATTTACCTCGTTGAATGCATCTAGGGCAGAAGGGAGGAAGGAATCGGCGGGCAGATTGAGCGCTTCGTCGAGTGACCTCTTCTTCACCTTCCCCCGCTTGGAACGTTCCCTTAGGGTTTCTTCACCGCTGTCGCCCTCTCCTTCGTGGTCCCCTTCTCGCTCGACTCCGTCGTCTCCGAGTGAAGAAGAAGAAGCAGGAGAGGTCGTTAGGTCGCCTTCTTGTTCATCCGAGGAGTAGCCCTGCAGCAGTGTCAGGCTCATCGCCGTTGCCCTTGTCTTCTTGGCTTCGCTTGTGCAGCAAGACGGCGTAGCTGGTTCCAAACCGTTTTATCCAAATTATCGTCCTGGGATTTCCACGACACGATGACTCAGCCCTGTTATTACGTAGGTGCATTTATGCTTCTGTCGATCGAGGCCCAGACCAATCGTTTTAAATAAAAGGGCTGGAGCCACGCAGACATAATGGGCTTCTGGACCAAGAAATTTGGTAGGTAAAACGGTCCGAGGCGGTCCAATAAATAGTTCACTATCTCAAATTTATAAGTTATAACTAGACATTAGTTTTCTTACTTTGTTATTATTAAGGAATGATCAAATAAGGATAAATATATTGTTTTTTATTTAGTCAAACTGAGTCGGATGAAAGCTCACGAGCATTCAATGTTAGGCAACGACCATATGCTCCATGTCCATATCACCAACTTGGTTCGTCCGTTTTTGTTATAAAAAAAAATTAACAATTTTGTAAAAGTAGACAGCTACGTGATCTCTGTCTTCATCGCAATCTAAGAAGTTGGAAGTCAGGATATTAATTAATGATATCTTCTTCCCTCTTTTGTTTTCTCTGGTCAACCAAATGTATTGTAAAAGCTGAGGTCTTCCAGTAAAAAGCCTAGCTTCTAGTACTGACTTGCATCAGAGAAGTAATCAGCACTTCCAAACAGAGCCACCTGCCATTTTTTTGGCCATTACTGCAGCAACAGGATGCACAGTCCTCCACGAGAGGGGCTACAGCCCGTGGCATTGTAGCACCCCAGCTAATCAATCACATTACATGGCAGTTCCTATTCCTCCACAGCTGCAGCACAACGCAAGAGGCCAACCCTGCTACATGCCAAGGCCCCTCCTGACAAAGAATATAGAAGTCAGGAACTAAGAAGAGCCCATTGTCATTAACCGCTCTAGCTAGCCTGGGGACCCCTGGAGCACCGTCCCGGAGCATCCCCATTCTATGCACTCCCTGCAACGTACGTACGTATGACGATAATTTACGCAATCCGAGTTTAGTTGTTGATCTATCGACGTGCATTAACTAACCGCCATATGTGTGCACAGTAAATGAGGTTGATACCGCGTGGAGTCCGATAAAATTGGAAAGTTAAAAATTAAAGGAACATAACAGTCAAAAGTTAAGTCGACATGATATTTTAATAATTAAAGAAGAAAAATATAGGACCGACTGAGGACATCAGGGACAGGGTATTCGGTCGGATTTTTCACAAACCAGGATTCTAAATATGCAATACCCAGGTCTGAGGTGCAGGGAGTAGTCTGGGTGTTGCTTGACCTATTCCAACTGGTCAGATTTTCTCTCAGTTCATCCTATGTATCCCGGCTTAGTACTCCTAGTAGGTCAGCTCACTACTAACCCGAGCTTCCTTAGTCACACTCAGGCTGGACAGAGGGTGCTACACGATAACAAGGTTAGGGAATCGTAATTGCATGTCAAAGAATAATTATTGTATGTCAGAGAATATTCCAATGGTCGGCGGGTATCCACGAATGAACCTTCTTCCCATCCACAAAAGGGTGCCACGCGTCCTCCTTCACCAGACAAGTCCCGACATCTGACATTCCATGACATTAGTCAGGCTCTAGAGATACGCACTGTAGAGGTTCTCTCCCTTGCGCAAGGACACTCTCTCACGCATTCGTACTTTTCTTCTACTTTTGTTTCCTCTTCGTACACTGTCATTCTGGGAAAAAAGTACCTGACTTAGCATCGGAGAGCCTGCACCGGAGATTTTTTTCCTAGTTTTTAGCCTCTAACGTTCCGTATGTGTACTTATTTGAGTGTGTGCAAAGCTCAAGTACCGCCCGTTAAGTCATCATCGTCGCCCACCATCACGTGGAGGTTCATGCTTGTAAGTGCATATAAGAAAGGTATCCTAGTCACCTCTTCGTCAACACTAACGATAACTTGTCCGACTTTCGACTGAGATTCAGAACACAATCAGATGCAAAATTCCCTTGTCTTTGTTTTCTACTTCTGTTGCTCATATTTAAAAGGGGACTGACTTCTCGGATTTCGACTTTATGTGACCATCGAGTACACTGTTCCAAAACCGGTATTAATTCTTTCCTGTTTTCTATGGGCTCATGTCGTTTGCTTTTCGGTTTCTGTCCCGGTATCAGAGATTCCTGTTGCATTTTTGGGAATTATTTACTTAACTTAGACACCAATAATGTGCTCAACACAGTGATCAGCCTCTTTCCACGCAGTAAAAGGTGGAGGAGAGCTCTGTAATATAATTGGCATGAAGGCTGAGCAAAGGCATGCATGCGAGATGAAGTGGAATCCAACCATATAGATTCCTCGATCAAGGAGAATTATCACATAAACGTGTATATAAAACAAGCAGGAGACACTAATAATTCTGAGATTCCAAACTTGTTGAGATCCAACGTGGCCGTGTTAAAAACGTTCTGGAGTACTAAGAACAATACTTTAATCTAGCAGATCATGCGTGCACTAGCTAGTTGAGGCTAGCACTGAGCTGTTCTTGCAAAACCAGCTCTCTTTATCTTGCTCAACATTTAAGTCTCATTTTTTATGACCCATGCATATTCATTTGGCCATAATTGTGGAACCTCCACACGCACTTACATCAATTCCATTTTCCTAACAGTTACGTTGTCCTTCATCAGTTTGATGTGACTTGGTAATGGGTGAAAGAGGATGGCGATGGGACTATTTTTATCCCCTATACTACTCTACTACTCTCCTTCACCCATCGACTTCAAATCATAAGATGCCATACCTTCTATGGCATCAGGCAACCATCACCAATAATTTAAGTTTCTCTCTTGGGCCCGTGGCCACTGTTTTAGTATCTGCCACCAAAAGCATGCATCCCTCTAAACTTGGCATGAGAAGGCAACTCTGACAGCTTCTTCTCTTACAGATCTATCTTACATCTTCTCTTCTCGAGCACAAGCTTTTTTCTTTTGCTTTTTCTTTTTCTTTTTATTTTTCAAACTGAAATGTCGTTAGATTTCACTTAAGGGACACATGTGCATAAACATAGGTCAATTAACATGAAGATCCTAAAGCTGGAGATGTTAAGTTGGTAGGTGTTTTCTTTTCTGCTACTAATTGTTAACTTGAATCTGATCTAGCGCCGCTGTGTTGTAGTTTACTCCTAAAAGAACGGTACATTATTGCTTACATTCAACAAATTAAGATGGAACTTATGAGGAAACGAGGAACGATGCAGGTAGAAATGGGTCGATCAAAAGGATCATGCATGATTGGGGAGCCATGACCTGAAGGAGAAGCAGATGTGGAACTTCTCAATCATGGATGTGAGAAAGAAAGGAAAGCTGAAGGACCACCTGAAAACCACAGGAAGCACAAATTATTAGCTGCCACACCTTTTTTATCCTTCCATGAATAATTCAGAACGTGGATCTCTGTTTCACTCATGTTCAGAATCCTTCCAACTCTAGTTCTATAGATTTAGATCACGAAAAAGAATATGTCAGCATCAGTAACTTATATGCAGCCAAGCTAGTGCAAATTCTGAAACATGTGATGATTGATGGTGTGTGACATGGAAGAATCAATCACTTAGTTTGCAATTTACATGCCCTGGTTTCTTGAGAACTTTAATAGCCTTATGACTTTAAAGGTCTCACGTCAGCAATATTTATTTAGCTTGTTAATTTCTGCTGGGAACCATGTCCGAGTGATGTATATATGAACCGATGCAAATTAATAAAGGAAAAGAACTAATCCCAGGTTGTTGATTGAGATAAGGTTAGCTTAACGAGGAATATGGAACACAATCAAGAATGAAGTATATATATTCACAAAAGCATTACAAAATCTACTTAGTTGGGACCATGAGCTGCATTGGATTGAGGAAAACCAAGTTGAATATGGCAGCAGAATCAAGCCATGTCCTCATACATCATCACTTGCCAATTAGGAATTTGCTAATGCTAATTAAAGATCTTTGTTTACCCAAGTTTTGACATGTGATTGTGAAAACATATCATCAATCAGGCATCAAAGTAGAAGAATATCCCACAGCCAGAATAATTAAGCATTTCTTTGCAGAGAAATCAATCGTTATTCCTTCTTTCTTGAATGGCCATTATTTACAAGGTTCTACCTCTTTAAGAGGAGTGCTCAGTTTCCCGAGTGATTACACAGACAGTAATTCAATCTCATAAGCTTTCATAGCCGTCTTCTAATCCTAATTACAAAAACGAGCCTTCATCGACGCGCGCTTCCACTCGACGAGCCGCACCAAGAAGTCCTTAACCTGCACAAACACATCAAGCTCAGTGCCAAAAACGATTGGGCACATCATTGTTGTTATCAAGTGGTCCCATCAAAGAACGTAGGAGAGAGGAGCATCCATGACCATGAACACTTGCCTCAGATGGTTCTTGGAGGGAATAAGTGGCATCTGTCTCCTTGGGGAACTTTGAAACCAGGATTCCAAAACCTTGTCCTCTGTCCTTCAAAACCTATTACAGAAAAAAGATAACATGTTAATGTTTACGCCACTAGCTATTTAACTTAGCTTGCAAACTAGCTAGCACGACTTATATGAAGCTCGCCTTGAATGCATCTTCATCAGTGCGATCATCGCCGATGTAAACCGGCATTACATTCTTGCGGTCGGCGTATCCTGTGAGGGAAAAGAAGATTTTGTTTGGATGTCAATGAATGAACCAAAATGATGGATGTGCTGTGATGTTAACGCATGCTTGCGAGCATACCAAGTGATTCCAATAAGAACTCTAATGCCTTCCCCTTGTCCCACTTAATAGTGGGACGAATCTCTAACACCTACAGTTGAGGCCACCAATAAATCATGTCACAATCATATAATAGCCAGACGGTAACGTGCAATGCTCCCTCGGCCAGTGAAGGATACACAGAACAATATCGCACCTTTCTTCCTTGAGTGAGCCGCAGTTTGGGGTAGTCCTTCAACACAGACCTCACTTGCTCGAATAATGCACTCCATCCCTGCAGCCAAATAGATCGGAAGAATAAAATGGAAGAATTTGAGAAAGCAACAATGATTTGTGTTCGTCCCGTTCTTGCATAAGGTAGGATGTCGATGTCAAATTTGATGCAAAAATCCAACCTTTTCATCCACGCATCTGAAGTGGACAGATACGCAGAACTTGTTGTTCTCCACCCTGGCGCCGGCAGTGGACTTGGTTCTCTCCAGCAATGCCCTGTATATCTGAGGAAGCGCGCGGTGGCGTATTAGTCGACAGGAATGGTAGATGCACGAGGAGAAGAGAGAAGAGAGAAGATAGAAGAGAGAAGAGAGACGAACCGCATCTATCATTGGGAGGAATTCGCATGCTGGTTGAAAGAGGACGGGCTCGGTAGCCTGAACCACCCAAAATGAGGGTGAGGATAAGCACCAAAGCAGAAAGTTATGAGAGGAATGTGAGAGTTTGATGTGCAATTCACTTACCCTGGACTTGGTGTGGCTGGCCTTTGCGGGGCCTTTGATGTCCATGCCGTGGCTGCCAGCATAGTAGAGTCCGCTAAGCTTCACGAAGTTAATCACCTGAACGGCGTTGTTGTGAGTTAACGGAGTCAGTAAAGAAACAGTAGCCAGATTGGCAATCGAAATGTACCTTGTCGAGGCGTCGCCCGCTAACGATGGCAGTGGGGAAGTACATAGCAACGTTCTTGACTGCTTCTCTCATCTGATATCCGGAAAAAAAAAAAAACAGAATCAATATCGCGCGAATCCTTGCAGAAGGATGAAACATGGGAAGAGGAGAAGAAGAAGGACAAAGAGCTGACCGCCGTCGACATGAAGGCGGAGTCAGGATCGTCGACGATGGGCGAGAGCGTTCCGTCGTAATCCAAAAACATGACGATCCGCTTCCCTTTGGAGTCTCTCACGATCTGCTCGAACATGCTTAACGCCGAGGGATGCCGCATCTACCAAAACAGAGTTAGCGGCGAACGGGACGCAGGGATGTGATGAAGAGGAAGCCCGAAGGAGAACCTGACACCACTCACCACCCACTCTGACTGCTCGTCGTCGACGTCGGTTTCCTCGGGAGGCGCCAAGGCGACGGCCGCCTTGGCGTGTGTAGGGGAAGAGGCCTTCATGGACTCCACCCACGACTTGATCACGCAATCGCCGAGCTCGATTTGTGAGAGGTACTTCACCCGGCTTCCGGCGCGGGGTGTCGGGTACTGGAACATGGGGGTGGCCGCCACGGCCTCCGCCGGCATGACATTCTGCTTCGTCATGGATCGACGAGACGGAGCCACAGCGGTGATCGTGAAAGCTCAGGAAAGACGGAAGCTTCCGCTCTCCCTCCGGATAAAAATCGGATTTTTGAGGGGTGCGGAGTTCGGGGTGG
Organism: Zingiber zerumbet; assembly: GCA_037833815.1. Classification (NCBI taxonomy): domain Eukaryota; kingdom Viridiplantae; phylum Streptophyta; class Magnoliopsida; order Zingiberales; family Zingiberaceae; genus Zingiber; species Zingiber zerumbet. The sequence continues at coordinate 11,282 of JBBMJZ010014910.1, read as the reverse complement.
AGGTGACGGCGGTGGGAAGGCGAAGATTTATAGGAGGAGACGGAGGGTGTAGTCGCGGAGGAGGGCCCGGAGCAGAGCAAGCTCGAGGGAGCGGGTCCGTCCTAGTAGACTCCCACTGCACGTGCGACATCGTTGGTCCCACATGGCGTGTACACGTGTTGGCTTCCGGAAACCCCCTCCTCATTTGTTCCACCCCGAACAGCTGATTCGGATGATGATCAGTCGCTTACATGTTATTTATATATATATTTTATTATTTCCATTTCTTCTTGTTAGTATCTTGGTCAAGAATTCATCACGAGGGTCGATCGTACTCATTATCAGTGTCATTAGTACTAACAATGATCTATATTGCTTAACGACACTTGTTTATAAAATCAACATGTTCTGACTTCTGTCATACCAAATTGGTAAAAAGAACTAAAGAATTTAGAGTTAAGGCACTCATGTGCTTGACACTCGCTTTGGGCTTCATTATCCATCTTTTTTCTGATAAACTAAGAAAGATCAATTTGAGAAGCTAATGTGGCTGACCAAACCAAGAAGGTTGGTCGAGCCAAGTGATCCGAGCAAGGTGGTTGGGCAGAGTGGTCCAAACAAATCGAGTAGGCCTGATGGGTTAAGTGGTTTGCATGGGTAGAAAGAGTTGAGGTAAGCCAATCGAGAAGGTGATTAATATAGTTGAGAGCCAATTAATATATAAAGTCAGCTTGGTTGATTGAGTAGAAGTGAGGGTTATCAATTCAATTAAGTTGTAAGGTAACTAGTTAATTGGGTCTATCATTTGGTGGTCCATTTGATTTTTTGTCAATAATTTTTTTTAATAAATTTCTAATTAAGAACATATTAAGCTAATAAAAATTCCAGTTGCGATGATAACTCCTGATTTTACATTCCACATATCGATCTCTCTAAACTGGAAAATGTTTGGTCCTGGTCCTCCAACATGATAGAGTTTCACGTGGTCGCAAGCTTAGCTGAAACTGTTGGGAACAACATAAACTTATTAGGATAAGGTCGTGCCTACTACAATCCAAATCGACTCATGAGTCGTATTCAATCTTTACCGTATATTACCGGCTATTATAATTAATTAATAAAATCGCATTCAAATTAAATTAAGACTGTTTTAACTTTCGGCAAAAATGTCATTTTGCAGGCTGTCATCAGAGCCTCCAATCTAATTAACCATCACATCGCATTTCATCATTTTAGAAGTGAATTCTAGAGGAGTTGGATATATAGTTTTTATTCGGGGCTAAAAACTTAAACAAGTCTGTCGTTATTCATTCCAAATGAAATAATAGAATTAAGCGGAAGGAAAACTTTCATTCCCTCAAAGAATGAGGTGCACTTGCTACCAACTTTTTTTAAGAATGATCTGTGCCATCATTATCGGAATGTCTCCTCAAGTTCTTTATGTCGCCTTACGAAGGAACCGCGAGCACCATGCAGTTTCCGTTTGAGATTCGCGACGCCTCCTTGCATGTGCTCCTGCGGATCCGCCTCCTCGTCAACGCTGTCTCACACTTTTCGACGGAGTATTGGCGGCTTGCATTCGACTCGCCAGCCTTATGCTGTGCCGCCGGTTCAGTGGAATTGCAAGGTGTACATTAATGCCCACGTCTATACCTAATGAATATCTGGATAGATAGATGGATGAGTATTTTTTGATTTATTTTGGTAATCGGTAAATTTTTTTTATGAATTCAATTATTATTTCAGAATTAAAAGAAATAGATATATGATACTGACTATTAAATTTTTTTAAAAAAATTGATGATGAGATATCCAGCAAATGGAAAAACACATTGGCCGGCAGAGATTTAAAGGGAATACTTGAAAAAAAAATATTTATATTGTAAACTTTAGCAGCATTCATAGTATATAAAAAAAAAATGGGATTCATCGTCACAGGCTACTCATCTCTGCGATCTCTGAGCCATCGTTGGAGGTTTCATGGTCCTACCACATAATTAGCTTTTGTTTCCCAGTTTATTTCTCTCCCCACAAAAAGAAAAGGAATTAATAAAAAGAAACAATCAATTCCTTTGGAGGAATCTATTTGGAGATATCAATCCACATCTCCATTGGTCCTCTATGTTCGTTGTCTGGGCCCCGGATGAGTTTGATTAGTAAGTACATGAAATAATAATTATAATAGTCGGATCAAAATTAGACCGAGAATTTTATCATCTCTGTGAGCTCAGGCTCATATAATTATCAATTTAGATTTATGCTAAACTCTCTCTCAATAACATGGACAGTTATGAGGAGATCACTAGCATGACGGTACCACTTCCTTTAAGATCGTGGTCTTTTATCATCATTATCATTAATGTTATCTCATTATATAGGCATAATTTTTAGCACTATATACCTAGACCTTGTTTTAACCAATGAATAGGTGAATGATTGATGATGTGCCTTTTTATTTGTTCGGGTTCCTCTACTATGGGAAACTGGATCATTCTCTAAACTCATGAAATCCGGTGGCCGGAAAGGTAACACATGTTAGGGGTTGGCCTATGATGTGACGGGATCCTATAGCCTCACGTGTCCTGTGGCGTCCAGAATTGTACTGAGTTGTCAGTCAAAGTCAAGGTGGGTCAGACGTGACCCAAAGAGAATCAGACTTGCCCTAAAAGGGACTCGAGTCTAGTCTAACCTGCTCGGTACATTCATCCCAAGGAGTTAGTTCAACTAGGGACAAGTCATCTTCAACTCAACATCAAACGCCAACCTCGTCTACCATTCAGCCAAGACATCTCCCTTAGATTCCCATATCATCTCTCAGCCTTAGATCTCGGCATCATGACTCGACCTCAAATCTCGGCATCAAGTCTCGGCCTTAAGTCCCGACATCATGCATTCAGTTCAGATCTTGACATCTCGTCTTAGCTGCAGATCCCGGTGTTATGTCTTGGCCTCAGATCTCAGCATCTTGTTTCGACCCTAGATTTTGACATCCTGTCTCGGCCTCATCTTATCTCGGCCCTAGATCTCGACATCCTATTTCAACGTCATCTTGTCTCGGCTCAGATCTTAGCATCATATCTCAGCCTCATCTTAGCTCAGTCCTAGATCTTGATATTCTCTCTTCGCCTCATCCGATCTTGCCCTAGATCTCAGCCTCATCTTGTCTTGGTCCCATATCTCGACAATTACAAACTCAGTCTTAGTCTCAGATCCCAACATCACCTATGTCATGCCCTCAATCACTAACTCCATCTATCCTCAAGGCCCCTCCACATTGACATCATTTCCTCATCTGTCCTCATATCAAATCTATACTAACCTCTCATTAATGAGGCTAATTTTTCAAATGTACAGACAACAACAATGAATATTCTAGAACATGTGACATAAGATAAATGAAGAATCGATTAAGGGGTTGTCAGATCTAGCCTCCTAGATGCTTTCATTCAAACATGTGGCACATAGATGATGGAGAGACAACTAATGGCTATCGGATTTGGTCCCCTCATCGATACTAACATGAAGATACTCTTCTAACATATATATAAACTTTAGAGAAGGTAAATGCAGGAGGCTTCTCCATTTTACTCTCACACACACCCTCTACGGTATCATCTACCCTTTTTCTTCTTCCTACTGTTCTAGCTTCAAACTATTATATTTGAGAGGTGTCCTAAGACAGTCATCTTAAATATTATATTATTTATTGGATAAATAAATTTACTATTTGAGTATACATTCTCAATATATATGATTGGATCTTAAACTCATTTATTAAATATCCGTAATATAATTCATAACATGAAAGAATTTATGATTAAATCATAACTAGTGAGCATCTTTACATGTATAATTATGAATATATTGAAATATTTGTTGGGATCTTGATGCCCGACTAGAGAGGGGTGAATAGACGGTCCACTCCAAATCGTTCATTTGCTTCTTATACTCATTAGCGCACAACAAAAACATAAATACAAAAGCTAAGCTAAAACAAGAAAGCAAACCTAACATGTTGATTTATGTGGTTCGGAGATTAAGGCTCCTACTCAACGGTTGTTCGTAAGATGGACGACCCCTCAATCCGTCGGTGGATTAATCCCCGGAACTCCGGCTAGCTCGATCCTCCTTCTTGATGGAGAAATCTTGCCACAATCTCTTGATCACACACAAGGATCACACTGAGAATTTTGGAGACTCTAATAGACTTTAACCAAGTCTATTGTCGTTACGTAAACCAACCATCCCAAGCTCCATTATATAGAGCTTGGGGGAAAATATCCAAGTTATTTTCCTGTCACCAGTCAACTGACCTCTATGGAAAATCCACCGTTACATCCCAACGACTCGATACTAGTCGACTAGTGTCAAGACCAGTCGATTGGTCCATTTCAGTTGACAGAATAGAAATATTTTGTTCACTCCCACCAATCGACTAATAAAGTCACCAGTTGACCGATAAACCCTAAACCTAGGGTTTTACCCCAAGTATAATCACTTAGCACTCGTCCTCGCCGACACAACTTAACCTTGCCTTTTAGCCTCCTCCATTAGCCTTGGGTCCTTTAGATATTTCTCCATCCTTCACACTTTACCTTTAAGAGCTTCCTTCGGCCTTGTTCTTTGTTATTGGGTCTTCTATTACCAATAGGCTCCTCACCTCCAGGACTTTAACCTTGCTAAGTCACACTTGGACTTACGTTGCCAAGTCCACACTTCGATTTACACCGCTAAGACTCCCACTTGGACTTCTCCTTTGCACCGTACACTCACAAGCACATATAAAATACAATAATAACCTAACTTAAACCTTTGCCTAAACATCAAAACCTAAGGTTACACCGATTGCTCCAATAATATTCCCTAGTCAATGAATTGATGAGTTCAGACATCATTGATTCTGATAGACTAGCATGTGTTATAATTTTTGATTTATCCAAGCAGCTGTTCCTCACTTACTGGAGACATTAGAATATTGAGAGTTAAATATGAATGTTAGTTAAGAGTAACAGTTCATTTTAGTGACTTGTCATAAGACTTTATATGGTTTTATACATATATGGATATGTCAATAAAGATTTTATTACAGCTCGAGTGTAAGTTTCCTTTGACTTGAGGTATTCAAGTCGTCTTGGTCATGGAGTCTTATGCTTTAACATTTTGAGTAAATATCTCTTTGAAGGTGTGAACCCGGGATGATTGAGTATAAGTCGAAGTATCCAAAGATTATTAAGTATCCCACTAAGTGTTCACCACTCTTTTTATTAGGAGATGTATATCATATAGCCACTTGTTAGGATTATTACTCGTAAGTCTTTGACTAAAGTAGAACATGTCAAGAGGATGATCTTCTTGGACAATGTGTTTGAGTAATTTAAATATGCAGAATAAGGAACTATTCTTGGGATATGTGTGACGTAGTCAGTCTAGTGGGGACTAACACATAAACCATGTCCTGAACTAAGCAAATATAAGACGAGTGAAAGAAATAAACACACGAATAACTATAGTTGCTGAAGTGTTCAAAAATATTTCTAGAATTAACTATGATTTTTTGATTAATTTGGGATCATGATGTACTATTAAATGTCACTCATGATCGATCCATAATTAATGGTTAATTATGGATAATTAACATAAAATAGAAACCTATGAAGTCACATGCACTATGAGTTTATCTGAAAGACATAAAATGAGTTTAAGAATTGGATTTTCAGATAGAGAGAGATTGAGTCTGGTCGGATCATACAAAAGATTAATATGGAAAAGTTTGGCGCAATGGAAGCGTAGATGGGCAACATCTTTTGAAAACTAATTAGACACTCTTTGGTTTAATTATAAACTAAATTGATTTAGTTTTAATTAAAAGAGATTTGGTTATTAAACCAAGTAGTTTAGTATATAACTAACATGGTTTGATCTTGAACCAAACTTAAGGCTAATAGTTTGGACTTTGGATTAGGGGATACGGGTTTAAACTTGTTCTTCAAACTGTTAAGAAATCTATATATAGATCTGAGTGGAAGAGAGTTTAATATCAATTCAATTAAACCTAAATGTTAGGTTTTTGGATTGCTTCTCTCCTCTTCTCTTCTCCTAGCCTTCACAGCCCAAGAGCCAAGAGGAATTCGCCGGTGCTGCCACCAAGTCCAACATGAACAACAAATGTTGCTGATTGCTCCAACGTGAACATCAAACGTTGTTGATTACTCCGATGTGAACTAAATTGATGGTGAGAACGTTGTTGATTAGAATGTGAATAGTTCACATTTTCAACATTGTTGACCATTGGAGCATGTTGCTGAAACTTAGCAAAGTCATCTCGAGAATAACTTGGCGTCAATATGAGTAGAGGCAAGCTTCGTTAAGCTTGCTCGTTGATTCTGATAAAAGCTAGCCTTGCAAGACTGGCAAACGCTCTCTACAAAGTTTGATTACTAACTCATAGGTATATATTCTAATGAAGTAATTATGATCTATGGTTATGTCTAGCATATGTGTGTATCCTGTATGTGTGTGATGTGTGTGTTGTAATAATTTAGATTTTTATTTCTCTTATGCTGCTTGTTTTACAAAAATAAATTTTAAAATATGTATTCAGAAACCAAACACATACCTTATGCAAACTCTAACTTGAAAGTCAAAGTATCCTATCGGGATCTCCCTGATGCAAGTCTAACCCTCTGTTAAAGTGTCATTCCAGGACCTCCTTATTCTCTTCACCGACGACCTTCGGAGAGAGCGCATGTTAGATTATTTGTTGACTGGTGGTGGTTTGACCATCAACGGTATTTGGTTAGAATAAATTAGTGTCATCTTTGAGAACTCTAAGTCAAGACGTTGAGATGGTTAACACTAGAAGAACTACTTACAAACACGACTCCGCTAGAGAGAGAAGTCTCGGCCTCAACAATTCGGCCATGAAATCTCAACCTCAACAACTTAGCCATAACATCTAGGCCTCGACAACTCGGTCATGACATCTCAGCCTCGACAATTCAGCCATGACATCTCAGCCTCGGCAACTCGATCGAGACATCTCGGCCTCGGTAACTCAACCATGAGATCTCGACCTCGGTAATTTGGTCATAACATCTCGGTCTCAACAACTCGGATAAGACACCTCGGTCTCGATAACTCGGCCATGCTATCTCAGCCTTAGTAATTTGGCCATGACATCTAGGTCTCGGCAACTCGGCCAAGACATCTCGACCATATAAGGTAACTCAGTCTTCAAGGCAACTCAGTCATTTCAAGCAACCCATTCTTATATATGTAGAAGGAAACTTGAATACGAAGGTGACTTGAATACCTTAAGTTGAAGGAAAATTGCACTTGAGCTGCAATGAGATCTTTATTGACATATTTATATATGTAGAGAACCATACGAAGTCTCATTACAGGTTAATCCAATGAACTAGTTACCATAAATAGCATCTATGTTTAACTCTCAACATCCCAATATCTCCAGGCATTGATAAACAACTGCTTGGTTAGATCGAGAGTATAACCCGTGCTAGTCTCATAGAATCGATGATGCCCGAACTCATCAATTCATCGACTAGGAATTATTTCAATACAGTCAAAATTATACATATAGAGATGCTCACAAGTTGTGATCCAATCATAAGTTCTCATATGTTACGAATCGTATTGCGGATATTCAGTAAATGACTTTAAGATCAAATCATACCCATAGAGAATGTGCACTCAATTAGTGAAACTTTATTTATCTAATAAATAAGTACAAATCATAAGGCGATTGTCTTAGGACATCTCTTAAATATAACAACTTCCCATCTTCTCTTGAGTCGGCCAAGTAGTTGGCCAGACCTTACTTTGTGTTGCTAGGTACAAAGTTAAATCAAGGTTTCCTCTCTCGGATTGCGCCATCTCTACGTTGAGCTTGTACCAAATCAGGGATGACAAACTTATGGCTTAGTGAAGCCATCTCGAACTTATCTCGATGTGAATATCGATAGATGCTCCCCTTGTGAGACTAGCTAAACACTCTCTTCAAAGTTTGATTGCAAACTCAAAGGTATAATTTCTTTATGAAAGTTTTTATTTTATTCTACAGGTATGTCTGTGCATGTGTATATCCTGTATCTGTGTGATGTGCATGTTGTAATAATTTAGAAAATTATTAAACTTCCACTGTATATTTTGTTAAATAAATTTTTAAAACACATATAGAGACATCGAACACTACCAAACTTAAACTCTCTCAATCTGATAATCTCATTCTCAAAATTAATTTATGTCTTTTAAATATTCTCGTAGTACGTGTCGCCCAATCAGTTCTCGATTATATTGGTCATTCATAATTAATTATTAATTATGAATAGATCATAAGTGATACTTAATAATACATCATGACCCCCAATTAATTAGAAAATCATAGTTGATCTCAGAATAAATTATGAACTCTTTAGCAGTTACAGTTATCAGTGTGTCTACTCCTTTTACTCGTCTTATATCTACTTAGTTTAGGATATAGTCTATGTGTCAGTTCCCACTAGGTTGACCACATCACACCTAACCCAAATTATAGTTCCTTGTCCTATGGATTCAAATTACTCAAATACATGTCCAAAAAGATTATCCTCTAGATATGTTTTGCTTTGGCCAAAGACTTATGAGTAATAATCCTAATAAGAGGTCTTAGGATATACGTTTCTTTTATAAAAGGAGTGATAAATTCTCTGTGGATTATTCAAATATCTCCAGGCATATTGACTTGTACTTAAACATCCTAAACCTACACCTCCTAAAAGATGATTTGCTAAGATATCAAAATATAAGCTTCCATGACCTGCAAGATGACTTGAATATTTTAAGTCTAAGGAAACATACACTCAAACTGCAATAAGATCTTCATTGACATATAAAAACCAGATGGAATCTCATAGCATGTCACATCCGATAAACTAGTTACCCTTAACTAGCATCTACATGTTAACTCTCAACATCCTAATATTTTCAGTAGTAAGAATCAGTTACTTGGTTAAACCAAGGAGTATAACATGTACTAAACTCATAAAATTGATGATTTTTAGTCTTATTAATTCATCGATAAGAGAATATTTTAATACGTATATAATTGCATATGATGGGATACCTACTAATTATGATTCAATCATAATTTTTCTCATGTGGACTTTATTAATTGAGTTTAAAATCAAATCACACATATATAAAATATACATACACATAGTGAATTTTATTTATCAAATAAATAATAAATCCTTAAAATTGTTGCCTTTAGGACATTCTCAAATATAACAAAGTCCCAGTCTTAGATCCTAGTATCCTATCTCGGTCTCAGTTGCTACATTCTCCATGACTCAATGTCAGTCTTGGATCTTAACATCATGTCTCGACCTCTACCAACGATATCCTCCATGACTTAATCTCAGATCCCAGTATCTTGTTTTGACTGAGTTGTCAACATCCTCCATAACTCAGTCTGAGTCTCAATCACAGTATCCTGTCTTAGCCTCGGCTACCGACATCCTTTATGATTCAGTCTTAGTCTCGAATCTAAGTACCCTATCTCAGCCTCATCTTAGACCCGACCACAAACTGGGTTTGAACCGAACCCATACTCTTAAAAAATCATAAGGGATAAATAGACAACTTAAATAAGTATATTTTTTAATAAATTTATAATTTTAATTTAATATACTAATCTTGAACCGTAGTAAACTATGAACGAATCGTGAACCAACCGTTCCAAATGAACAATAATTGTCTTGGATGGTTAAGGTTAATGGTCAACTTACCAAGAATCATTAAATCGACTCTTCTGAACCGGTGAACCGACAATTCTAAACTGATGAATCATCGATTTCAAACTGTCAGTTTTGAATTATGGTCGAGTTTGCCTTACCTGTCGACATCCTTCATTACTCAGTCTCAGTCTCGGATCTCAACATTATATCTTGGCCTCAGTTGTCGACATCTTTCATGACTTAGTCTCAAGTCTTAAATCCCAACATCTTGTCTCAGTCTCAGTTGTCGACATCCTCCATGACTCAATCTTAGATCTCAACATCCCGTTTCGACCCAATTGCCAACATCCTCCATGACTTAATCTTAATTTCGGGCCCCAGCATCTTGTCTCGACTTTAGTTGATGACTTCATCTATTCATAATGCCACTCAACATATACCCCATTTCCCTATCAATGTATTAAGCCCACCCCCTACATTAGCCTACAACAACCTTATCATAGGGTTGTTAGATCTTGAAGATCATCTATGCTACTTTGAGATTACTTTCTTGCTGCATCAACACACGGATGGTCTTAAGTGTCGAGTCTTAGACTACCCTGTTGTACTTGGTAAAATGGTGAACAACTTGGTTCCATGCATATATATCTAATGTAGGCCTTGGTATCATCCTTTCTCGACTATGCCAAGACATCTTGGCCTCGACAACTCAGAAATGATATCTCAGCCTCGGCAACTCGACCATGATATCTTGATCTTGGCAACTCGGTCATGACACCTCGGCCTCAACAATTTGGCAATGACATCTTAGTCTTGGCAACTCAACCAAGACAACTTGGCCATGACATCTCGGTCTCAGTAACTCTACCAAAATATTTGCCTTAAACAACTCGGTCATGACATCTCGGCCACGACAATTCTACCAAGACATCTCTACCTCGGCAACTCGGTCATGACAGCGTGGTCTCCATAACTCGGCCAAGACATCTCTACATTGACAACTCAATCATGACATCACATCCTCGGCAACTTGGTCAAAACATCTCAACTTTGGCAACTCAGCCATGACATTTTGTCCACACAAGGTAAATCAGTCTTCCAAGAAACTCAACCATCAGCTCAACCATTCCAAACAGCTCATCCTTCCCTGCTTGGGATCCTAAGATTATAAGCTCATCCTTATGACAAGCTCGGAACTCTTAGTCTAGAGCTACTAACTTAGCTTTACGATAGGTTGGGAATTCCTAACTACAAATTAGATATTTAGCTTTGTGATGGCTCAGAACCTCAGATTCTGAGGCAGAGACTTAGCTTTATGACAAGCTCAGCATCTACTTATCAACGAGCTCAATAAGAAGACAACAACTCAGCATAGTTCAGTTAGTCAGACTACACCTTTTTTGACTGGACTTGTTGGGAAGGCTTGTAATGTGACGGGAACCTATAATGCCCACATGTCCCGCGTGGTCAAGAATAATGTTGAGCTATCAGTCAAAGTCAAGGCGGGTTAGACATGACCCAAAGGGAATCATACTTAGACATAGAAGGGACTCAAGTTTAGTCCAACCT
>JBBMJZ010014878.1:0-11115 GCA_037833815.1 Zingiber zerumbet | reverse complement strand
TCCTGCACACTCACAATGCATATCAAATACAACAATAAATCTAACTTAAACCTTTGCCCAAACATCAAAACCTAGGGCACCTAGATTGCTCCAACAATAGTTGCATCTAATATGAAACAATTGCATCAATTACAAAGGGATGAGCCTTGCAGTACAAATGAAAGAGGTGAATCCTTTGAAAAAAGGTGGGATAATTTGTTACTGTTCTCCCTCCTATATAAGGTAATGATGTCAACATCGAGAGGTACATTATTCTCCACTATATCGCCAATTAGTTACTCTCTTTTATGAAATTTGACTTGAACGTCAGAGAGATTTTACCGAGGTCCACCTTGGCCCTCTTCTAACTCTCTTCTTTTGAGCCCAGGACATCAACAACCCAATAGTTACCTCTTTCTCACTAACAACTCATGGTTCTACAAGTGTCGTTGACCTATCCAAACTCTATGCCCATCATCAACCTATCCCAATCCTAACCTGATCATTTCGACACAATCTGTGGGAAGTCTGAGCTAAGACGCCAAGATGGGAGACAGCTGAAGAAGCCATAAAGGAAGAGGATCTGTTGTCAAAGGAAGGAGTCCCATTTCATTCTCAGAATCGGCCTCCCCTTCCTTCATAATAGATTGCCTGAATGGGCTAGTGTCAGCCATTGTAAAAGAGATCCTCCGATGACAGTTTTTTCATGAATCCTTCATTCTTAGGAGAATCGAGAGGGACTTCGATTCATTAAGAGGAGCAGTCTAGGGAATCAATAGCTCAGGAACTATTTCAGGAGATTTCTGGGAGAAAACGAGCAGAGTGCTCATATATAAAATGGAAAAAATCAATCCATCAGGATACTCTTACTACCGAGTCACTTCCAACCTCTACAAATTGGCAAATACAACAAAGGTTTTGACCTGAAGGACCACCTATGCCAATTCGAGAATACTATCTTATTGCACCAATATTCTAAAAGAGTGAAATATTAGGTCTTCGCCACCTTCACTAGATCAACACAACGATAGTTCAATCAATGAAGCCCAACTCTATCTACCCTTTCAAAGAATTCAACACGACATTTTTACATTATTTCACTAGGAGTAAATGTTATCACATGATCTCGCTTAGTCTTTCTTATAAAAGCAACATGATAAGGACACTTTATGAAAGTATATACAAAGTACACATCCATCAGGTGACTTTAGATGTTCCTATGGCTAACTTGCAGATCCTTGTGGACCCTATTGCATGTCACGTGACACTCTAAATTAATTAGATTAAAACCCATTACAACTCAAAAGTAAAGATGTAGTATCGGTCCCAAGTCGTATTTTTCCAAGGATTACTAATAAGTGTGTGAATGATTTAGAAGTGAAATATTTTTTTTTTTAGTTTCCTGGCTAAATGAATAATGTCATGCAATGGAATTAAGAAAGTTCTTTTAACAAAATTTGTCCTACAGCAGAAATCAAACCCTTGCTTTAAAATGAAACTATAAAACTAAAAAGGAATTTATTCTTTAAACAATTAAAAGAACAACTAAACTAAACTAGAAGGACAACTTACCAAAACTTTATTGAAACCCAATGATGCAACTGAAACAAAGAGTTTGGCAACCATTACACAAACTTCAGAATATGACTTAATGAAGTAAATGCATACTTAAATCTAAACTCAGTAATAGACCAATAATCTGCTAATACTAACTTGAGCTAATCTTATTTGAATTGAATCAAGTGCCCCTAAGAACAAGCCTGTAGGTTTATTGAAAGATCGCTACTGAACATGACTTAACAATTAACATTGCAGTGAAAGAATTTGCTATAACAAATTGAAGAACTAAATCCTGAAGGCTAGACTAACTATACAAGAGTCAAATCCTTCTTGCAGAATTGAAACGTTTAATAGTTAAAATTGCAAAGACGAAATGGAATCGTAGAAGAAATACGACTCAGACCCCAAATATCAGAATGAACCAAAGTAAAGGGAGGCGTAGCCCGACTCACAGTGTGAGGAGAAAAAGAACTACGAACATGCTTACCTAACTGACTCACAAGACAAAGACTCTAAGTGAGAAAGACTAGGATGTAATTGTTACTTATCAAGACCTGGATGTCCCAATTGAGCATGAATAAGAAGTGGAGATGCAGTCGTCGAACCAACAAGTGAGGGTTGTTGAAGCCGATAAAGTCCATGAGACTCACATCCAAAGTCAATCATCCTCTCCGTACTCCGGTCCTATAAGGAAATAGACGTTTTAGTAAAAGAAATAACACAATCAAGAGACCGAGTAAGTTGACTTATTGACAATAAATTAAAGGGAGCTCCGGGAACATAAAGAACATTATGAATGGAAAGAGACGGAAAAGGATGAACAATACCAATACCCTTGGACTCAATTTGGGAACCATTGGCCATGGTAACAATTGGAAAATAACCAGAAGTAGTGTGAGAAGAAAATAGAGATTTACTACCAGTGATATGATCAGTGGCCCCAAAATCAAAAACCCAAGAACATGAAGAATAAGATATGTCAGCAAAGGAATTACCAACATGTGCAACGGTGGCAGTGGAATCAGAAGCCTGACGATCCTCAAACCATTTCAGAGAGTTATTATAGGAACAAGTTGTGGGGTCGGATCCGGTGTTAACGGTGAAGTGGAAGCTGAAAATGTAATAGAATTCTGAATGATCTGAACAGCGCGAGGAGGTCGACCATGCAGACCCCAGAACTTATCAATCGTGTGGCCCGGGTAGTGGCAATGATCACACCAAGGACGGCCTTTGCCACCCTTGTGAGGCGGAGGTCTGTTGTTGTGTCGAGAGACCAAAGCTGACGAGTCAACAGGAACGGAAGGAGGCATTATCAAGATCTTGGTCGGAACACGGAGGAGAGTTGCCCAGGTATTGTCCATGGTAGCTTCTATAGGGCTGTCCAGGATCTGATCATGAACATGAGAATAATCTGTAGGCATATAAAGCCAGGGACATAAAAAAAAATTTCCGTTTTTCAAGCTCTTCAACAGGACTGGCCGCAGGTGGTAGCAGTTCATTGAAGTCACAAAGAAGGCTAGAGACAAAACCCAGATAAGTTGACATTGAATCCTTAATCTGATGGGCACTGAGGATGGTCATAAGATCTTCACAAACTTGATAGAGTCACCGAGAGGTGTTTGTAAAGAGTTATTGAGCCTGTGTCCAAACGGCTTTGAGGTTTTGTAAGTACGGAAGACATTCCTAAGAGATGGATGGTTGGTGGCTCGGATAATACAACACAACTGAGCGTCAATCTTCTTCCATAGAGGACGATCGACGACCTGAACATCTTCTTTAGTTTGAGTGAGATGTGTCTCATAACCCTGTCCAACAAGCCAATGTTCAATGTAAGATGCCCAAGAGACGTAATTTTTACCATCCAACTGCTCGGAAGAGAGGGGTGCAGTGATGTGGTTGGTAAAGATTGAGGTATCTGGCTTTGGAACGCTAGATGTAGCCATTGATTAGTTTTGGAAAGAACTTGTGAAGAAAGGCTCCAGACTACTAGAGAAAACAGTGCCGGAGGAGACGAGGGTCGTGGTTGCACTCAAGTCTTCGGTGAACAGGAGGTGGCTGTTGCGTGGATTCACATCTTCAAGCCACCTCGCGAGACGCGAACACGCGCGCGAGGAACTAGGAGGCATGAAGTTGTCTTCTCGAGGAGGCCGGAGATGGAGTCAGCAAAGGACGCCGATCCTCGGTGGCGATAGTGCGCGCAAGGACAACAGAGCAGTGACGCATGTTCTACGTGCGAGGAACGACGGCTGCAGAACAGTGACGCCTGTTCTGCGTGCGAGGAGTGGAAAGAACCACGGCGTCCGCGTGCAAAGAACGTTGGAGGAGGACTACTGCACCGCAGCGAACGACACTCATACCATGTTATAAAGAGAAATCCGTGTCTTTAGACACCACGGAATTATTGACTTATATAGAGGAGGATATACAGCATAATTACAATAATACCCCTAGTTATGTTACAATATTCTAACACTATATAATAAATTATAATTATCACATATAGTTCTAAAATATTTTAATTAATCATAGGATCTACTTAATCTGCGATTTTAACATATTTCTACTCTAAGGTAGTATCTCAATCTTAGGAATCAACACTTTTAATATTTAATATTCCTTTCTATCGACTATGATAAAAAAAACTTTATCTCTGATTATCTTATTTTATAATTGTGCTTATATAATGATTATATTGTATGGCACCTGCTTAATTTCTACTCTTTTTTCTGTTATATATCAAATTCAAAAACATATCTGATCAATTTCAATAGCCTTTTCACTAACCTATCTTTCAATAAGCATATTATATTTAATGTTCTCATGATCATCACACCTACTACTATTAGATTTTAGTGTTCCTAAATTCCAATTTTCTAACCTAATCCAATACAATAATAATGGACTAGTTATTGAACCCACATTTGCATGTAAGAATTCAAGAACCCTTGCCTATTTTGCATCACATATGAGCAATGATGTCATTGGTTGCTTTGGGAGACCTCCCAAAGCACCCTTTGCATATAAAGGTAGCTTAAGTAATGAAGGTCCCTCGCTTCACATAAGGATTGTGTCTCAAGCTAGCAATCAAGATAAAAAGTTTCTATTTGCCAAGATTTGCCAAGAATGAGCATGGATGCAAATGATATCCTTTCTACGCTTTAAAAATGTATACAAAAAAAGTGCAATATGATTATCGTAGTGCATGAGCAATTATTATTAAGTTTCTATTTAAGATTAGCTAAATTCATAAATTCAAAACAAAAAGTATACCAAAAATTAGTTTACACCTTATCTAAACATTAAATACTATTAAAAACTAAGTTTGTAGCTTTTTTTGGTACAATCATGCGCCAAGTAATTGAATCCAACCAATTTTGTTTGATGTGGTTGATAAAGGGTTAAAAAAATAGGCTTATCTTGTTATTCTGATGTCTTTATCATATGTGCACAGGTGCAGAACTTGATGAGCAACTACAGGTTTAGTAAGGATTCAACATGTGTGCAATAAATGGATTTAAAAAATACAAGAGCTTTTGCTATATAAAAAGGTTCAACATGCTTGGTAGAAGATCAATAGATCTTGGTAGATGGAGAAGGCCAACATGTGTTGGCATGACACTCAAAAGGTCAAGGTTGACCAAGAGCGTAACAGGTGTGGTTGAGAAAGATTTGGAAGCAAGGATTCTAGGCAAACGGATGAAGACTCAAAAGCAAGGTCTCTTACAAGATGAAATTCTAGAGGTAAGGTCTCTTAGCAGGTAAAGACAAGTGAGTCTTGAGACATTACAAGCTACTAAGGAATGTAGACATTTAGTTAGGCATGCATTCGACTAGGGAATAAATGCTTTAGGTTTGATATCAGGCTATGTCGAGATCCTCAAGCAAATTTAGTTGAATGAACAATTGAATCGACTCGGTAGTCAACTGTAGATGTTCTATTCACAAACAAAAGCATCCTATTTCGGCCTAAGTTGACTAAAGGATAATTAAGTGGACTGCAATGATTTAAGTAGTTAATGTAGTTGACTGCTAAAACAGGTTGCTCTTTATGTGAATTAAGTTGAATCAGAAAGTATTAGTCAATTAAATCACTAAGAAAAATATGAGCAACTTGAACCTAGTTTAAGTCAACTAGAAATGTTATCCGTTGACAAATAAGTTTGTGATCTTATACAATAAAGTCGACTAATGAGGATTTAAGTGGACTGAAAAAATATTGAGTCAACTTAAGAGTAGATATTTATAAATAAGTAAAGTTGACTAATAGGGTTCAAGTTAATAAATGTGGATTTAAGTCGACTAAATAAATATTGATTCAACTTAAGAATAGTTAGTTATAAATAAGGCTTCCAAGATCAGTGCTTCACTAGACTGGAGAAGATGTAAGTCAATTAGATTTAAACAAAACAACTGTATGAAGTTTATCCAAACTTAATTTGAAAACTACAATGACAATTGTACAGCTTAAGATTCCCTTACTCTTGCTGTTTTTATAGTCTTTTAATACTCTTTTCAAACCTAATCTCTTGCAAAGGTGTTATTTTTGTTACAAGTTTTACTTCCGCGCTTGTAAAAACGAAAGCTTTTGTACTAGGTTTCTCCATCTCTTGAAGTAAAACAATTTTACTGAAATTTTCAAGCAACTCACCCAGCAAGAGGGCCACAAAGTAGAAGTGGAAGTCTAAACCACATTAAAAATCATACTAGTATTATTTGTTACTTTATTTGAGCTTGAGCCTTGAATTTTATATAAGAGTGTCGAATCGTTTTAATTTTCAAGTTTCTAGCTAAGCACCATTGATCCTACATCTTACTCAAGAAAAAAAAAAGACCAATGAGGTGAAAATTTTGATAATGATCAGTAATAATAATAAATGACCAACTCATAATCAACATATGCTTTACTCTCTCATGGTTGGAGTAGCTCAATAGCTCTCAAGATTCACAACCAAATCTCACAGCAAGGATATTAAAAATGTAGCGATCCAATAAATTATTTTCATTTATTGCCTCTTTTCCAATAAGTAGTATCTTCTCTTTTGTTTTTGTTGACCCTTGATGTTTACATCAAAATTGGACATGAAGTGGATAAGTCATCCACTTAGCCTATAGTCTACTCCATGTGATGATGGGATTAAGTTGGTCTATCTCAACTAATCAAAGAGTGAAGCAACATGATATTGCATTTATGCATATAAAACAAAAGAAACACTCAATGCCTATGCATAGGCTTATACATGTCAGCCTGAAATAAAGATTCACTACGAGAAAATATAAAGAGACCATTTCTTACTAACTCTAGCAGATTTTACTACACAAGTTTGATACATTATGCAAAATAATAATATTTTGGCCCAAAATAAATATCTTGTCTCCGATAATGCTTATTTGAAACATCAAGAAAAATTAGTGGATTCCTAACAGCAGTATGTACAACTTTTATATCGATCTACACAAAAAATTTTAAGTAAGTGTGTTGGGTAAACAATTGAATAGCTTCCAGACCTTATACCATGAGATCCAAAAACATAAACAGCTCTGCTCTTAAGTATCCTAGGCAACAAATTTCGTGTTTTTCCTAATAAATAAAATTATATTTTTTTACTAGTCTACATCAATAAGTTGATTAAGATATATGATTTCCCTAAGGGACTAAACTAGATAATTCGTACCTTTTACTTTTCTCAGTGATATCTTGGCACAAAGATATGGTTTTAATAAAGAAAAACGACCAAAATTAAACTTGAAATAGAAATCTCTAGAATATGCCTGTACACGAATTAAGCTGGGATAATGAGATAATACAGACACCATGACATGCAAACTTTCTTATCATGAGCTAAAGGAGCAACAAATTAAATTGTGAATGCAATAAATTATAAAATCCTGTGAAATAAACCTTACATCAATGATTAATTAAAGAGCAATGAACCGTTTCAACTCTAACAGTTCAAAATTCTTTCCATATATAGTATGTTTAAACAATAGGCAATTATGATTGTTGAAATATTTTTGTTTTTTAAAAACAAAAATGCTAAAGAAAAATCTGAAAATTTTGATGAGTCACTGTCTCAAATTAATCTTCACATATGAAAAACAAGGGAAGAAGAAGTAACATCATGTTGACAGTTCTTGCAGGAATGAAATTATTCCGAGACATGAGAAGAATTTCAAACAAGTTATATAATTCACCATAGCCAATTAGTATTTGATTTACCATTTAATTCAAGAAACTCAGGAAATCAATACAGGCAACCAGAGGTCATGCAGACTAAAGCACGCCCATTGAGATTTTAAAGCCTTTCAATGAATATAGACAAAAAAAAGAAAGGAATATCACTCACCATCTTCAATTCCATCAATCCATCATGCGGCTGATACGTCGCCAATCCCCTGACACTCAATTCTTGCTCCTCCAACAACAATGAGTCCTTCCAATTGCTCACCAACCAATCACGGATCAAATCTAGCGACAACTAAGACGCAAAGAAACATAAGGTAAAAACAATCGTCAGAACCAAAAAAAAAGGAAAACGCTCTTTGAAAGTTAAGAATAAAAAGAGATATCTCGTACCCGGTTCTCAGCCAGGCCGAGCTGCACGAAGCCATCAGGATTGGATGAGGCATCATAGGGATCCTCGGCGCACCTCTTCAATCCGACATAATAGGGATTATCGTCGCCCCTGGCGAGGGCAGCGCCGCGAGAGGAGATGCAGGAGGGTCCGGCGGATCCACGGGGGGAGAGGAGGTTCCTCGAGAACGAGCGATGCATGGAGGTGAGCTCAGGGAGGTTGGATTCTGAGGAGGAAGGAGGAGGCGAGGAGGATGAGGAGGGACGGTGGCGGCGAAGGTAGAACTGGAGGAAATAGAAGAGGGCGCAGGGGATGAGGGAACCAAGAACGAGGCCACCTCTCCCCTGGGCTACCGCCTGGAGAGGGACTATGAGGCGCATGGCAGCGGTCCGAGTTGAAGACGGATTTGCACTTTTATTCTCTGAGAGGAATGGAGTAGCAGGTCATCGGCCGGAGGCAGAGCTGAGGAGGGAGGCCATCGAGCGGAGGAGAGGTGGCTGTCGCAGGGCTTTACGATTTGACGGAGATAATAAGGAGGCCATCGAGCGGAGGAGAGGTGGCTGTCCGATTCGACGGAGATAATAAGGCGAATATCAGACGCTACTGACGAGGTCTGATAGAGACAGGAAGGGGATGCGGAATCATTTTGAATTTTATTTTTGCATTTTAATAAAAATTTAAAAAATCTTAAATTATATATCATATTTTATATTTTATTAAATAAATCATATATTATTTTTTCGACATTTCACGTAAGAAAGTTGGTATTATCCATTTCACACCCCTAATTTTCATAATTCCAAAAACATATATCATATTTCCATTATAATCCTCATTTTATTTCCACATTAAAATTTTTATTCTACTGTTTAAAAAAAAATGTTTTTAATTTATGCTATCAAATTCATAACTAAGGGCACAGATATGTTAAGGAAACTTAAATTTCAAAGACTTAATAAAAAAAATTATCACAAGTTTATTATAAAACTTAGAAC
Source organism: Zingiber zerumbet (assembly GCA_037833815.1). NCBI lineage: Eukaryota > Viridiplantae > Streptophyta > Magnoliopsida > Zingiberales > Zingiberaceae > Zingiber > Zingiber zerumbet. The sequence goes on along the minus strand of JBBMJZ010014878.1, from coordinate 2,009 downwards.
AATGATACTTACTAACCAACATCACTAATAGATTCTTATAACTCCTCTGATTTAAAAAAAAAATTAAACTTTTAAATTTTTAAATGGTGTAGGTGTTGGGGAATGTCTGATGTGGTGCGTGCTAAAACATATTTTGTAAACATGCACAGTAGAAATAAAAACATAATAATTTTTAATTATTACATCACACATATCACACGCATGTAAGGATACAACATGGCTAAACATAATTGCATAATTACAATTTTATGAAAAGTAAATTTACACTAGGCGTACCTGACGGTTTGTAATCAAAACCTTATAGATAATGTTTGCTAGCCTTACAAGGCAAGTCTCCTTCAGAATCAATGAACAAGCAACCGATTGATGAGGAGTGGCATAAGAATCAACCAAGCGATACTCGAAAGCTTCGCCTCTATTCATATCCACGCCAAGTTGTCATTAAGACTGCTTCACAAAGCCACAAGTCATTCATCTCCAATCGATACTAGCCAAGCGTGAAGACAAAGCAATCCGAAAAAACTCCCATGGCATGATTTGGAGAGTGGCACAACACTGAAATCGTCAACATTGAATTTGTTGGCACCAAAATCATTGGCATCGAATTCGTCAACACCGAATTCGTCAACACCAAATTCGTCGACACTGAATTTGTCGACATCGAATTAGGTGTCTAGAGATGGCCGACGATAACTCTTGGGAGGCAAGAGCTTAGGTTGTTGCTAGAGAGAGAGAGAGGGAGAGGGAGAAGAGAATAAGAAGAAACCCTAATTAAATTATAGTTTTCTCTCAAAATTAAAATTACTACTCTCTTCTTCTCAAAGAGAGTATTTATATACTTCTACATGTGTCACGCCCCAGAGGTATACTTGTCCAACGGAACGGATGGTGCCCTTAGTGACAATGTATGATACAACATGATATAGCCCACACAGCTAGAAATAAAGATAGCGGAAGATAAAAGATAATCAACTATACAATAGAGGGATTTACACAATCCCACACAACATAGAAAACATAAATGGACTGCGTGTCAGCACAGATTAATACGAGTATTGCAACCAAATACAGATACACCACAAGATTAAAATTCATGAACAAAACCAAATGTAAATACAAAGCAACAAGACATAACGTAAAAATACGATCTCGAGTGTAATGTGGGACTGGTAGCCAAGACCTCTAAGCGACATGACACATCCTCTATCTTCTAACTTGGAAATAAAGGGAAAGCTATAAAATATGCAAATTTTATTATGTGACATTGGAGAAATAGCCTCGCGAAATTTTTTAGAATTTTTAGAAATTTTTCTGGAATTAAACGGAGCATGTACGACATGTTTAAGGGGATGAGATTATTGAATGGGAGAAAGCATGTTTGTGTTGGACCCCATGGCTGTTTTGATGCGATCAACCAAGTTAGGTGAGGTTCTGTTTGGTTTTGATCCCTATGTCTAAATGTGCAGGAGCTTAGGAGCATAGGAAGTCGAGCAGAAGACGCAGCTAGCGAGAAGGATGGCACGGGAAGGGAGTCGACGGGCTCGGTGCATCCAAGCGACAAAAGGGTTACGGAAGAGTACACAGGTGGACGAGAAGAATGTGCGCGACGTTTGAGGGACGAAAAGTCAGAGCGGAAGCCTGCTCGAGGAGAAGGCTAGAAACTAGGTTCGGGTGAGCTCTATTCTGGATGGTCGAAATCACCTAAGCGAGCAGAACCGAAGTGGAAGACCCGGACCGAGACGAGCAGAGCCAGAGCAAAGGGCCAGACCAAAAAGTCAATAGGGTTGACTTTGAGGGTCCGAGCGCCCGGAACCCTTCCGGACCCTAGAACCAAATTTTATCACCATCGACGTAGACATTGACCGTTGCATCGGGGATAAATTTCTATCCCACTCCAGTCACCTGAAAAGCTTCCAAGCGCCCTGACCAAGGCTATAAATACAGCCTTGGTCCAGAAGCTACAAAACAACAAGCAATTACTAAAATAACACTATGAGTTTTCCTGTTTT
>JBBMJZ010014862.1:0-11117 GCA_037833815.1 Zingiber zerumbet | reverse complement strand
AAAAATATTATAATATTGTTAGATTTAAAATTATATTATTAACATTTTTTTAATTATAAAATGAGACGATATTTACTCTTTGTTTTCCGTCAAAATAAGATAAAAGTATAAAAAGTTTAAAAAAAAAATTATGAACAAATATGCTATTTATTATTTTATTAAAAAAATAAATTTAATTAGATATTTTAGGTTTTGTTTAAAAATAAATACAAAACCTATAGAACTCCAAGAAATCCACTCCTTTAATTTAGACTATGACCACCTACGTTTTCCAAAGTTGAATAGACCCCTTATATCCACACGTTTCCATGAAATTTATAAATTTTTATAAATCTTGCAAAAAAAATCTATAAAACTCAATAAATTTTTTTATAACTATATAAAATTTTATAAAAATCAATAAAAATCTACCAACTCGGCAAAATCTATCATTAAAAAAAAATCAATCAAAATTATTCAGGATTGCATACACTAAAAAAAAAAAAAATTCTTACTGTTGTAACTATCATTGCATTACCCATGGATGTCGCTACAAATATCACAACTTTTAACATATTTACCAAATATCTGATTTAACTAGACTAGGGCATCACTGCACCATATTACTAGCCCACGTCACAATGTGCAGCAAAACACACAAATCTAACTAAATTGCAGTGCCAAGCACTGAACACAGGGCTCTTCCTTCCTAAACCAATGCAAAAGAAAACCAGATCATCAGGACGTACGAGTTCGCTTCCTATAAGCTTCGCCAAGAATATAGACAGAGGTGTCGGAAATGTCATCCTAGTGGATAAATTTGTCATCGAGAGTGCTTGTAAACCGAAGCTAGGCCGCCCTCGAAAGAACAAGATAAGTGGATATGCCATCCTATTGGATAAATTTGCCACCAAGAGAGTCTCTATCACGAGAGTCACTCATAAGAGGGTCCCCAATTGTCGGTTCTTGTGAAGCTTTACATTTGCAGATGATGAGGAAGCATTAGCAATAAGCTGACGATGTTGACGAAGGAAAGTTGGGTGATAAGATTCGCTTTGCATCTGTACAGATAGGGGAGGAGAGAGAATTGAAGTCCGAGCACTTTGGACAAGAGAAGCAGAAGAGTCGTGTGGCCGCTCATTCGGTGGCACACCGATACCTGCAGGGGGTCGGTAGTTAGCATAATGAGCCTGCCATAGCAGTTGCAGCTGATACTGCTGTTGAAGCTGTATATTGCTGATGGCGCTATCCATTTGGGGTCTATAGAATTGATTTCCCATAAAATGTGGTACCTGTAGTTGCACCTGTATACACAAAAAGAAAAAAAAAGAGGCAATTTAAGTTCCAGGAAGCCTCAACCGGATTTCCAAAGAGAGAGTATGAAAAGCTTATTGACTAATGATCCAGTCACAGAGGAAAAAGGACTGTCAAATGTCTTCATAGAAAAATGATTATTTGTCTACCTGTTGAGTCGCCACAGGAAGTAGCTTTTCTGAATAAGGTAGGGCATATGGATAACTATGGAAAGGAAAAGGCATAAGGGAATGTTGAGGAACATGGGTATGCAAATTGGGAGAATGAAGATGCCCAGTAAACTTCTCTCCGTCTGCAGTATTGACACTATCACCTCCGGATGACAACGAAAGAAAGTCACAGACCTGGAAAAGAAAGATGAAATCTATTAGGGACATGTGAAATCAAAAACAATGACAACAAGAAATTACCGGTTTTTGCTTGACATCCAGTAAACCAGAATATTGCTGGGCTTGCATCTGTCTACTATAACATAAAATTCCATTTCTTCCTTCGTGTTTATTCCTCTCCACTAGAGAAATAGCAGCAGAAGCCATTCCACTCGATCCACTTTGTGACCCAGCTCTCTCATTGTTTGCTAGTGCACATGATTTTCTCTCCCCCTGCTTAGATTCATCACACGCTGAGGAAAGTCTGCATTGTCTCTCTTTATCCTGATAGCTTTTGATATTATGTCCGATGAATACATGAATAGCGCACTTCTTCCAAGTTGGGATTGCACCAAGAGGAACCTACAACAAGCAACACAACATAACTACTACTAGAAACAATTATAGGCTTATTCAATCCGAAAGTAACAAAATTATTTGGCGGGACCAAAGTAAGAACCTACAAAAAGTTACAAGCAACATGAACAAGAAGACTAATTAAAAGGATTGGAGGAAGTTTCACACACAGATGAATCTATAAATACATGGTCTTTCTATTTTGCATGCGTTATTACCTTCTCAGTTGGAAGATCAATTACTTTGGAAGAAAGTCCAGTGATATTATTCTGAGGACGAGACCAAACTGTAGAACTGCTTGATTTCTGGATTTGTGATGGAGTTCCTGCTAAGTGCATTAGGAAGTAATTATTAATTGAATTATTGATTAGGTTAATTAAAACTAAACTATCTAAATTATTCATATTATAATGTTTTGGGGAATCAATTCATTTCCTATGTGAGGCACCAACTTTACATTACCTTCATTGTTACACTCAACTTGCTCAGCTGGTTGTATCACTCTTTCATGAAAATGAAGAAGAAAAAAATAGTGAACAGAATATAATAATATGTTGTTAACCAAACAATGTTGAAAAGACCACAGCTCAGATGGAAAAAACCAACCTATTTCCAGTACAGCAACGATGCAGGACTCCTGGACGTCTGGAAATACTCATACACGTTCTGGAAGGAGCATTCTCTGGGTGTTCATTTTCAACCAAAGTTAGTTCTGGAGTTCTATTCAAATTAGAATCAGCAGTTTTTTTCTGGCAAACTGCCGTAGACTGCTCAGAAGGAGCATGCACTTCAATTTTTTCATCTTCTAATGGCTTCACCAAGCAAGAAGAGGTATTCTTACTTTCATCAGCCAGGGCTTGTTGCAAAAGATTTTTATCCACTTTCGAACCTGTTAAATCAGATAAAATGCATAAATTCCAAAAACCGAAAAAAAAAAAGGACGTGTACGAAGCTCCCGCCATGTGGGGTCCCGGGGAAGGATTCATTGTACGCAGCCTTACCCTGCTTTTTGTAAGAGGCTGGTCACAAAGCAACAACTTTACCATTGTGCCAAGGTTCCCCTTCAAATTCCAAAAACTGAAAATGAAAAAAAAAACAAAGTATATATAAAAGAATTCACCTTCTGAACAACTAGCCAAGTAGATTTGGTGATTGTCCAATGCTTTTCTATCTTCCTTATCTGCAGTTTGTGCACCTATAGGTAGCATTTTGGATAATTCACACAAAGCCTCGATAACAACCTCTTCATCCTTTGTAAATGCTTCAAACAACTACTTAAAACAGTAAATGAGGATAAGATATACACCACCAGTTGTAAGTTTAAACAAAAAAATCATCCAAGATAAATCACAAACGACAACTGACCTGATTTTGCTTGCATTTCCTTCCTCCGTTTCTGGGAAACCCCGGAAGTCTATTAAAAGTTTGACAGTGTTTCTTCTTTGCATTTGGTATTGCAAGAGATAAGGGTCCTCTGCTGCGTTTATCTATAGCTGAAGCAGAAAAGATCACCAAGATATAATCAAAGCATTAGTGCATAAAGATACAAGCTATATAACCTTGTAATGTTTGGTACCATTTTTACAAAAGGAAAAGCAACCTAGTAGATGCCTGACATGTTCTAAAAATTATAAAAAGAAAGAATATCAAATGTCGATAAAAAATTGTCCAAAAATGATGTTAAAATAATTTTTATATAATAACCAGTGATATGCATTAGAAGTGACAAACAACAAAAATTAGAAAATGTTTGCAATCAAGCAACAAACATTCAAGTAAACCTTGGGATCCATAAAACTTATATAAGGATCGGGACCATTTCACAATGAGTTGGTCTCTGGCGGAACACTATGGAGCAGAATGTCCATGTTGAGTAGGAAGAGAGTATACTCATTAAACTTTGTCAAACCAAAATTTACTGTTATCATCTGCAGCAACATAGCATTCCCACAATAGCATCTCTCCCAAAGGGGGCTTCCATGGTGCGTCATTCACTCTCTGTCAATGTCAATGCAAAACCTGCAACCATCTTTGCCGAGGGTGCTATTCAATATGCTGTATATGGTTCTCCATGTCTTGTCACTTTGAGGCTTGAGCAATGAGCATTCACCTGAACTGGGACAAATTAACTATCAACCTATGATAGCTTTTAAATATATCCATGTTTGGTTTACTTGGTGATCTCTCAATGAAATTGTTTTCGATGGTGCGGCCTAAACTTTTTTTTGTTCTTTTGATCCTTAACTTTGAGTATATCTGTCCCCCTTTTTCTATTGTTTCATCCCTCTGGAATCATATTTTTGATATGGTTGTGTACTGAATAATTTTCAAAATACATTATATAATGATGACTACTTTACACATTCTTCAAGGACGAAAAACTAGTTCATACCTGATCTCAATTTCCTTGGAACAAGTGCAGGATCAACAGAATCACTCTCCTCAGCAACCTTTTGACGCAAAACATCAGGTAAACAAACACTAAGTTAAACAGGCACAAAAAGAAAAGAAAAAAAAAATCAAACCTTTCTCTGCACCCGTTCTTTCTTTTTACTAGGAAGACTAGTGGCACATGTTGCACTAAACATTGGTTGGAATGAACCAAAATCCTCAGCTTCAGAGTCACTGCCACCTGCGTCGCCAGAAGCATCCTTATTGCTTGATCTCCATCTGGAAGGATTGATCTTAACCTTCTTCCGCCTAACCATTGCCACATTATCATTCACTCCATCTCCAAAACTACAATCGCCGTTATCATTAGAAACTGTGAAATACAGAAAAAAAAAACGTCAATTAATCGAGCATCAGAGGTACGGATCATACTAATAAAGGAAGACAAGAGCAAAGAAGAGGACAAAAGAGCAAACAATCAAGCACACACCATTAACCCACAGAGAAGCAGAACACCAAACAAAACCGTTCCTTGTTTTTATTAAAGTATTTAAATAATAGCAGCAAGGTCCCTCCCAAAGTAAATTTGATGAGGGACCGAGGGCAATCTGGGGAACTCCAAAGGGAAAGCGTACAAAGTACCGGTTGGAGAAGAGGAGCCCATTCGCTGCTGTCGCGTTGCGGGCGAGGATCGATTAACCATTCTTCTGCCGCGCATCAAACCTCGCGATCCCTCTGCGTCCTTCTCTGATTCATCCATGATCAGACGGCTAGCTCTTCTGCACTGCAATCTCCTCTCGCCACTCTGGAAAACCGAAGCCAAAGAGATTTTTAGCATTCTTATATCATTTCTAAATCATATCCGCTATAGATATGTCATCAAGAAACTAGAAAGTCATATTTGAGAGAGAGACAGATCTGGTGGGGTTAATAAAGGTAGAATATTGCCTGTCAAAAGCTACTTTTTTTTCCTAATTTTGCGCCAAGGGAAAATGTTTTTATCTGAGATTATTATTCGCAGAGTTCGAATTAAGTGAGCAAACTAAAATCTAAAACGTGTAATATTTGAGAAATCTAAAATTAGGAAATAAGACCAAGAAGGAAGGGAAAGGGAGAACGGAGGTGAAGACAAAGAAGCAAAGATAAGCAACAAGAGAGTTGGGGATATTAAAAGCAAGAAGGGAAAAAGGGGGGAAAGAGAGCTTCATCTTGGGAGCCCAAAGGAATCGGGTTCTCAGATAAAGCACCGAAAAAGAAGAGGAAAGGAAGAAATTTTGGATCCAGCATTTATGGGATCATTCAAAAAAAATACGAAGCAGGAAGATGAACACAAAACAAACCAAAAACCACCGAACTCGGACCTAAACCTCGATCATTGTCTCCGTAGCCGTACGTCTGGGTCAGAAAAAAAAACGAAGAGATCACTCGCAGAGCTCCTAACCAAGTTCCCCTCAAGATTGCTCAAACCAAAATCAACTCCACCACCGAAGAAAGAAACAATCAAAAAGACGACAGATGGATATTAGAAAGAATAAGAAAACCTCGAACACGCCTACCGAGACTCATTCGTCAAGATTCAGTCTCTCCATCCTCTCCACGCAGCAAAACTGGGACAAAAGAGGTGGAGAAAACGCAAGAAAACTGAGAGAGGAGAGTACCGAACACGCAGTCTCGAATCCAACACCGACCGCAGGAAACGAAGATTCTCGCTCGATTTCTCGATTCCGCTCTTCAATCTGATTCCATTGACATTTGAAACGCGCCGAGAAGCGACGCGAAGGGACAGAAAGATCGAAGCTTTTCCTCCCTCTTCGCCAACATAAACAGCGGCCCGATGCTTCTCCAAACGGCCCCTCTCTGCCTTGTCTCTCTATCTGGCTCACTCTTGTTCACTTTATCCCCGTTTCCTATCCCCCTTTCTCTCACATCATCCGCTTTAGAACGGAGCACGTATGTTCCCTTCCCTGATCCGACGGACGAGATTCAGCAAACGCCATCCGACCGGCGCCAACGCAATCCCACCTGTCTCTCCACGTCAGACTTGATCTACAGTCCTCCGCAGAGCACGCACCACGCTTTTTTGTTCGAGTGGGTCATGACTTATGAGGCATCTCAAATAGTCAAGGCATCTCCCATTAGTTAGAGTTCGATATATATATTTTTTTAATAATATCTAATATGTCATCTTAATATCACAATCAAAATAAAATATAAAAGTATATCCCTCTTCCTAATAATAAAAACACTTTTATAGATCCTAAGCTGTTAATTTTTTTTTACATTATTAATAATTAATCTCACCCATATTATTAATTTTTAGATGCCAACAAATTAATAATATCTAGTTAAACTAAACAACATTGATTATTATCTAGTTAAGCTAAATAACATTAGATTATTTTTAATTCTCCGTAACCTTATATGATTAATTGATAATCATATAATTAAAATTATACATGATAATTTAAATCAAACGTAATCTTAAAATTTTATATGAGTTTTTTTACTCTAATATATCACTTCAATGTCATATAAAAACCCATCTCTCTGCACAATAAAAAAAAATCTCCTAATAATTTTTTATCCTACATTATTAAATTTATCTGTATATCATTAATGGCTAGTCTTACTCATACTATTAATTTTAAGATCAAAAAATATGTTTAAAATTTTATTATCACTCTTAAACTATAAATCTCAAACTTTCTATATATAAAGGCATCTCTAATAAAAGATGTTTAGAGAGATTTGTCAAATAAAAAAACGGAAGAAAAAACTTTAACCATTATGAATGCAAAGTTTAAAAGTGAGTGAAATTTTTATATTTTTCATATGACATTGAGATGATAGTTTAAAAATTGTTAAAAAAAACTCTTATAAAATGCTAATGACGACATATGTCCTAATAATTAAAAGTTTTTTCTTTAATTGTTTGAGATGTCTTGAAATAAGAGGATCCTTTGATCTTGTCTGTAAGGGCAGTGTCTCAACCCTCTTATATCATTTAGAGTTTTATTTTAAGATTTAGAGTTTTATTATAGTATTAAGTATAAAGAAATTAAAATGAAGAAAAAAATTAGGTGCAAGGTTAGGTGCGGTGGAATTACGTCATTTTCATAGTATCTAATTTTTTTTCGTTTTGATTTTTTTTATGTTTAGGTGCTAGTTTAAGATCAATGACTGTTTTCAGATTAATATAACCATTAATTTATGAGATTTTATCATTAATTATATACGTACAGAAAAATAAATAATTAACGATAAATACTTATCTTTATTAAATAATTATTCATAAAATATATAAGGAGTGTCTTTACATATAAGTACACACTAACAACTTCAATATCATATAAAAACCCATCTATGTCTGCACAATAAAAATATCTCCTTATAATTTTTTTATCCTACATTATTAAATTTATTTGTATATTATTAATGACTAGTCTTACTCATATTATTAATTTTGAGATAAAAAAATGTTTAAAATTTTATTATCACACTTAAACTATAAATCTCAAATTTCCATATATAAAGACATATCTAATAGAAGGTTTTTAGAGAGATTTGTGAAATAAAAAAAAACGGAAGAAAAAACTCTAGCCAATGCAAAGTTTAAAAGTGTTCGAAATTACAAACCTACTCTTCATAGTAAAATTAATAATATGAGTGAAGTCAATAATTAATGATGTAAAAAAAATTGATAATATAAGGTATATAGAAAATTATAGGGAGATTTTTTTTATTGTCGAGGGAATAGATTTTTATATTCTAAATTGTTATAAAAATCTTATAAAATGCTAACGACGAGATATGTCCTAATAATTAAAAGTTTTTTCTTTAATTTTTGAGATGCTTTGAAATCGGAGGATCATCTTGTCGGTAAGGAAAGTGTCCCAACCCTCTTATATCATTTAGAGTTTTATTTTAAGATTTAGAGACTTGATTATAGTATTAAGTATAAAGAAATTAAAATGAAGAAAAAAAAAATTTAGGTGCTAGGTTAGGTGCGGCGGAATTACGTCATTTTCATAATATATAATTTTTTTCGTTTTGATTTTTTTATGTTTAATATTATAATTTAATTTCTAAACCCTAATGTAAAATTCTATACATGTAAATAAAAAAAATTAAAAAACACACATAAAAAATAGTTTTCTATCAAACCCAGAATATAAGTTTTCAAAGTATCCAAATGATGTATCAAAATTACTAAATCTAGTACCATTTCCTGTTTTACCCTCATCCTCAAATTAATTTGTCTGGAAAATTTTTTCAGTTGATTTAATTTCTCTATGTGTTTTAAAAAAATTCATTAGCTAGTTTCGATTAAAACTGGTTGATGAAGCTAAAGACCTCGAAATGACATGAAATCAATTCATATGTGTTCGTATAATTCTCATGATTGTAAAAATACTATCAAATATTAATTTGATCCAATATATTAAGAGCATTGATTTTTTAAATACTAATATATTTAAAAAATTAATTTATATTTTAAAATTATTGCTCTTAATATATTAAGTTAAATTAATGTTTGATAGCATTTTTATAATCGGGAGAACTAGACAAACACATAGAAACTAGTTTCATGTAATTTCGAGGTCTCTAAGTTCATTAGCCGATTTAGGCCAAAATCGACTGATGGACATAGAGACCTCGAAATAACATGAAATCAGTTCCTATATATTTGTTTAGTTCTCCCGATTATAAAAATACTATCAAACATCAATTTGACTGAATATATTTAGAGCAGTGATTTTTAAATACAAATATATTTAAAAAATTAATTTATGTTTAAAAAATCACTACTCTCAATATATTGGGCAAATTGATGTTTGAGAGAATTGATATAATCATAAAAACTAAAATAACTCATAGAATCTGGTTTCAATTCATTCCGAGCTCTCTAGGCCCATTAACCAATTTTGGCTGAATGAACCTATATTGATTTATTTAGGTTCATTCGGCCATAGTTAAAAAAAAAATCAATGATGAACCTAGATACCTTGAAATGATATAAAACCATTTTTTATGTGTTCGTCTAGTTCTCCTGATTGTAAAAGTACTATCAAATATAAATTTGACACAATATATTGAGAGCAATGATTTTTTTAACACGAATATATCTGAAAAACTAATTTATTTTTAAAAAATAATTATTCTTACTATATTCGGTCAAATTGACATTTAATAGTATTTTTATAATCAGATGAATTAGACAAATATATATAAATTTATTTCATATCATTCCAAAGTTTTGAGGTCCATCAATTAATTTTGGTTGAAATCAGCTGATAGATTTTTTAAATAGAATAAAATTAATTTAACTAATTTATTTTTCTTGTCGATTTGAGAATGAGAATAAAACAGAAAATAGGTAAATAATTTGATAATTTTAAAATTATAATACATAATTTAGATATTTTAAAAAATTATATTGGATTTGATTAAAAAGTTGCAAGAGGGTTGGGACACTTCCTTTATAAGCAGGATCGAACGAACTGAAATCCGATGGAGCGCTGCCGCCCACGTCAACCCGAGTCGAGTAAATCTCCGTTCCATCTCCAACCAAGGCGGGGCCCTAGGAATCGGTGGTGTAGATAGCGCTGCCATCGATCCGCCACGTGCTTGGGAGCGAATGGCTTCGAGATTCGGAACAGGACAGGGACGCGATCAAAATGGTGGGTCCAGGATGTGTCGAGTGCCCAGAACGTGTTCGAGTCTCCTTCGAGAGGATGAACGAGTGCGGCGGGTGATTCAAGAGTCAACCAGTTAGTGATCGACGAGACGACGACCTACGACGCTGTCGTGTCGCAATTGCTTTTGTCTTAATTTTTAAAAACAAAAGCTTTTTGGGAAAAGTTTGTTAGCTGTTTGATACTTATGCAAGATATTTTTTTTTTGGAAAAGAAGTTGATGTCGAGTTACATAATACTTTCTGAAAATAAATTTGATGGAAATTTATAAATGTGATATCATTTTAGATTTTTTAAATCAATTTAGAAGTTTAATTTCAATGTACGGATAATTCGGTCATATACTAAAAGATGATTCGTTCACCTCAATACCCCCGTCAATCCGTCTCTAGACTAATACGGAGGAGGTAAATCACAGGTGGCTACTAGTTATTAGTGCAAATAGTCAAGATATGGAGAAGATCATGCTCGGTCATGTCGAGTTTCGACCATAAAACCTCATATAGTAATACCTCATATCTTAATCATCGCACCGCCCCGAAGGAACACGGATAATTCTTTCATGCTACATTAGTGGGGATACTCTTTTTATGTAATTAAGATTATATTATAATATAATTTTAAACTAGTAATATAATATAATTGGGATTAAAAATAGTAAAATTTTATAATTGGAATTATAAGACCAATAATATTTAATCTGATTACATTCCAAGCTTCCTATTTAATTAAAATTTAAAGTTAAATATGCTCTAATTTATTTTGGTCTCCGTCAACTGTTGGTCACCATTGACTGTCATCGCGCATAATATTTTTATCATTATATAATAATATAAATTATATTTTTTATAAAAAAAAATAATAAATACAAAAATATATATATATATAATCACCCTTATAATAAAAAAAGTTAGATCCGCTACCTTAGCGGTCCCTCTAGTGCCGACTCCACGAATATGGAGAGAGGTTTATACAGGTACATAGGTCATAGGCACATGATAGGATAAATCCC